>JAGVVM010015236.1:0-27352 GCA_019149425.1 Psidium friedrichsthalianum | reverse complement strand
TTTCTGTAGTTTAATTTCTGTACCATCAAATCTCAAAATGGGTAGGCTGAGCCAAGGCCGAGTCCCTCGTTGAAGGTCCTTTATTTACCGCATTTAATTTCTGCAATTTAATTTTCGTATCGTCAAACCCCAGAATGGGTAGGCCAAGCTAAGGCAGGGCCTCCCTATTGGAGGTCCTTTATTTGCTAAATTTACTTTCTGTAGTTTAATTTCTGCATCAGCAAGCCCTAGAATGAGTAGGTCGAGCCACCTGCTGGAGGTCGTAATACTGCATAGAAGTCGTTAGCACACTCCCTCTTTCGGCTTCGGGGAATTTTAATGCTTTGAAAATATCAAAAAAATGTCACTCACATGCATTCCATCTAAAAAGTGAAAATACAAAAAGAGAACACCCCACTAGAGTCTTAGGAGTAAACCAAGCCTGAGTTACCAAAATTAGGATATCCATGAAATTAAGGTACCGAAAGAGCATTAGTTTTAATTAACTGGTGTAACCAAGTCCCGAACTCAAAATCTCGGTTCGTAGAAGTAATTTAGTTCTCCCGCTAATTTTCTTAGGTTTCTAATCAACCTACCAAAAATGATTAGTGGTGACTCTAAATTCTAAAATCATTTAAACAAAAACTAAAATTGCAATTCGGTAGGACTTTGGAGGGTTCGCGTTAGGTTAGTTAATCTAATTAACCTGATAATCCGTTAATCTGGAAATTTTCACCGTTTGAAAATTTTTAGGGTCGCGACAGCTTGGCGACTTCGCTGGGGACTTGTTCTTAATTTTGAAAAAACTTAAGAATCTAGTGGACTTAAGCCTGAAAAATTTCATGAAATTCATTTGATTTGGCAATTGCTTGGAACTCATTCTATAGGTGTTATATGTTTTGCAGATAGGAGTTATAGGGGGTGGAACGTTTGGCTAACCCTTAGTTTTACAAGCTTGGCGTTGGAATTATTTGTTTAATTTCGTACTTTTTAGAAGCGCTTTTTTGATATCAATTATTGTGCATGTCTTGCATATTCTGAGGATCACAACACTTGCACTCACAAGCGCCTAAACTCAAGCCGCGAAATTTTTCCTAGGTAGCCATAAATAGGGATCGATATGCAAAGCTCTTGCGTTTGATGACGCTTGGGTTGACGATATTTGATCTTGCTCGCTATCTAAATTGACAATTCTTCCCACTTGATGTTGATTGCGCTTGTGGGTAAAGCTATCGACTCAGATAGCGGGGGCCTTTTTAGATCCATGCCCTCTCTCTCCTTTTTATTTTCTAGAGTCCACTCCTCCCTCGAGTCATGCATATGTCTATGTGATTTGCATTCTTTTAAGGTAAAAGTAAGTTCTCTAACTTTATCTTGTATTTATTTTCGGTTGGTCCATGCCAGGTGTCAGTTAGATTTTGAACTTAACATCATGACCATTTTTTCAAAGAAAATAAAAATCAAATTGGTGTCCCATTTTTGAAAAAAAATGAATGTGAAAAATCCTTTCGGAAATTTTTTTTCACCAATAAAAAGATTTTGTCACATTTTTTCTTACTGCTTAGATGGATATGAGACTTTCCTAACATATTTACCCCTGAAAATTCATTTTGATAAAAGAGGAAGATTTCTTTGAAAATTTTGGTATACGTCAAGAGATTTTATCACATTTTTCAAGTTATAAAGACTTGCAAGAAATTTTTTTTTTGAGAAATTCACCTGTGTCCTCCTAAGAAAATTTCATCTAATTTCTCAACAAAATGGAAAAACAAAATTGAATTAATATAGGAGTCATGGACCGACCTCTCTTAGATCACATACTCATTATTTTCTCTACTTTTGCAGGGAATCATAGGTACCCCAAGAGTGAGTAAAAATTAGGTTCAACAATACACTAGGTATAATCTTCAGAAATACGAAAGGACGAAAAATACCGAGGCTTTAACCGTTAATCCCGAGGGCAAGCGAGGAGGTCGATCCTTCCAGAGTCAGAAACGTGTCAATTAGTAAGCACGTCTGGGCTTTGTATTTTGATGGGGCAGTAAATTTATCTAGATCAACCACAGGGGGGCAGTCTTAATGTGTTGAAAGGTTTCTCGTATTTGTGTTGAAAAAAAATATAAATTGTGTAATCAGAACCCATGAAACAAGTCTATTAACCCGACCTTGCAACGCCTTCCTGATTAAATCAACCGAAGGCCTGCCTTTTCACTTCCTTGGATTCGAACCATGTAGAGGACTTCGGGGGCCCGGTGCTTTATTATCGGGTATGGCCCACAGGTATTTCTCCCGATGCTACAGGTGACCGACACACATAAGTGGGCGCCGAAAAAGACAAGCATGAGTGAAATGGGGCACACAACAGGTGGCTCGATTCATTTATTGGCACACTGATTGAGCTATCACAATAGTTGATCGCAATCTCAAAGCGGACAGTGGGGGCCATCGCCGAATCCTTCTTCAATGTTCTCGATATCATCGTCTGGAGCAACTAACAAGAACATCAAGAAGAACGTTAAGCCTCAAGTCTTCAGTACCCTAAATCGTTCTATCATACTATACGGGAGAAGATATGGTAGGAAGATGAAAGCACAAACATGTAAAGCTTTTCTCTAATTCCATTCATCAAGGAGTATTACAACAGCTCACTAGGGAGGGAAAGTAAAGCCAAATTGAGCCCTAATAAGCATCACAAAAGAGCTCAGCTGGCTCTTCATGAAATTAATGTTCTTCTTACATTGAGCGATCTGGGATTCGAGATCTACAAGTTTGAAGAACAGGCGGGTACATTTAGGGGTGAGCACAAAAACCACGATCCAACCAAACCGAACCGGACCGTACCCAACCGGCTAATTTGGACCGTAATCGGTGGGTACGGTTCGATTCCGGTTCTAATTTTCCAAAACCGGCGGGTATCGGTTCGGTTCCCGATTTCGGGTGGGAATCATCCAACGGCCCAACCGAACCGGTTTTTATATAATATAAATGGGACAATTATTTTAATGAAACCATCTCTTAAATGCTTATCTCATTCGTCCCAAAAAAAGAGCCTAGACCCACAAAATGAAAAAAGACCTTGCCCTAATCCAAACTCTTCGCACTTAGTCACTCTTGTTGTACAATTGAATTGCACATTTTTTTTATTTTTCTAGTGTTGTAAGCAAATTGTCACTTAGCCGGTGCCATTGGGTTGCTGAGAATGTTGATTTACAAAGTAAAAAAAGGGAAACGAAAGTTGTAAGTTTACCATTATATAGCTTTATTGAATTATATTTATGAGATTAGTATTCAATTTAATTTTTTCATGGAACGAGCGGGTGACGTTAGGACTGTAACCAGGATCCAACCAAGAATCGTACCGGACCGGTGGTTCTGTTCTCGGGTGGATCCATGGAACAAACGGTTGGTTCACGGTTCGCATTTTGCAAAACCGGTCCCTAACGGACGTTTCTCGGTTCTAGGGTAGAACCATCCATCCTGTGAACCGATCACCCCTAAGTACATTTCTCCTTGTGCCTGGCTACGTTAACCTCATGATGTTTAACAACGAATTTCAAATTCTCGATCAAGTCTCTCTCAAAAGCTATATCCGCCGTTAGATCGTGAGCCTCTCCTCCAGTCACTCACATTGAACTTCATCGCGACATCACTCGAGTCATGCTCAAAGTAAGTCTGGTTCAAAGCTAGGCGCTCCACCAGCTTCTCCCTCTCATGAACCAACAGTGAGACCCGTTCATCAGCAGACTTGACGGCCTTCTTGTACCGAGTAACCACGCGCTCTGCAGACTCCAAACATTCAGATCGATCCTGATAGCGTGCCTTTATGACGCAGGCTAAGGTGATCGTTTCCTGAGCGTTCCGGCAAGCATCCAGAAAGTTGATGAAGACATGTGGGAATGCTCTATATTCCCTTTTCAAGTTGGTGCCTTTAACCGAAGAAGTATTTATCTCCCTGAACAAACTGAGGATCTCAGCTTCGACACTCGGATGATGGGCTATGTAAATATAGCCTTGGCCAAGAAGATGATAAAGTCTTTCCCATTTGAACATAACCTCAGCCGGGAAGATGTGTATAGGAAGAATGGCCATCATCAAGGAGAGAATCAAGGCTGACGAGCAGAATGCAAAAGTATTGGAGAAGAAAATCAAGGCAGACTAGAGGGATGCAGAATTGCTAATCCGCTTTGCGTTAAATATTGATTTCACAGGGGCAGTCTCTATTGGCCAGATTTTCCTATCTGCCATCCCCTTTCGATGTCACCTCCGTTGGCTCGAATCCTCGTCAGTTAGCAATCTCGAGCCAAACAAATTCGAAATCTCTGGGAAAAATTTTGAGGGGACACCACCACTTAAAAAAAAGAAAGAAAGAAAAGATGACTTGGGTGGGAGACGAGGCAATCTGTAGCAGAAAAGAAGAGAAGACTTGTCTTCATTTATAGATAGAGAAAAGAGCTCGCCTGCAAAGCCGACACTTGAAACAGGTGGAAGAGATAACGACGGGAGCCCTACCACTATGAAAAGATGAGAAAAGATGAATGAAGCAAAAGACACGGCAAAAAGGGTTGAGAAAGACAGAACTCTCGGGAGAAGTAATACATTTTCTAAACCCATGCCTAGATTTTAAAAAGAGGCGTCCCCCCCTCGATAATCTTCATCCATACTCAGAAGAGAGTCTTCAAGCATAGGCGGTCGCTTAGAAAAATCCAGAGAGAGTGAAAATATAAGAAGAGGTAGCAAACCTTGAGGAACCATTAACCAATTGAAGATGTCTCAACCCAACACACTTGAGAGCTATCGTTACTTGCTGAATATGGAAGATTAGGAGTTCAAGGCCATATTTGGAATTCAGCCCATGGAGCCTGGCCCTTCCGCCAACGACGTTCAAGATTTCGATAAAGATAAGGACAATAACAACAAGGGCCAAAGGAAGTGTTACCGTCGCCATACTGAGGAGCAAATACAATGGCTTGAGGATTTCTTCAGGACGTGCCCTATGCCGGATAGCAAACAAAGAATGGAACTGAGCCAAGAGCTAGGACTAGAACTTTCGCAAGTCAAGTTTTGGATTCAAAATAGGCGAACCTGAGTAAAGACTCGTCATGAGCGCCACGAAGTCGAGTTTCTACAAGCTGAAATGAAAAGCTCCAAGCAGAGAACAAGATGTATAAAGAAGCTTTTGACTCCGTTACCTGCCTCAACTGCAATAGCCTCCTCACCCTCAACGAAAGGTAGTATCTGAGGATAGAAAATGCCCATTTAAGAGGTGAGTTAGACCACTTCATAACAGAATCAAGTTCTGTTGGGAGAAGGCACGAAAAGACCGAGCCTATGGGGTCAGCATTGATGCCTCCCGAGGAAGATGAGATGTATCACCACCAAGCAAGTAATATTGATAACAAGCTCACCGCCATGATCAACAAGTTCGATGTTGATGAAGCACCGGGGCTGTAATGTGCACACGGAGCCTATATCTCGAAGCTAGTGATCACAGCTGTTGACACCTGATTTTTAATCATCTTTTCTCTTTTAAAATTAATAAAAAATTCATAAAAATTCATAAAATTAAAAAATCAACTTTGAGGACCTTAGCCAAGCCTAGGGAACCAATTTTGACCAAAATATGATTTTCATATTTTCAGCATTTTCGATATTTTTATTTTTGAAAATTAATAGAAAATCAAGAAAAAATGAAAAAAAATTGTAAAATTAACTTTGGAAGCCTTAGCCAGGCCTAAGCAACCATTTTTTAAATAAAAAAACAATTTTTCATATTTTTTTTTCATTTTTTAACATTTTTTAGAAAATATTTAATAAATAATAGCATTTGAGGCCACAAAAATATGAAAAAATAGTCAGTATTTTTCTTTTAATCTTCTCTTCATTTTGGCCAAAGAAAATCTTCAAAAATTAATCTAGAATCGGGAATTACTGTGTTAATCTCGTTTTCAGATTAATGAAAAAAATTATAGAAAATTCATTTTATCGCTGTAATTTTCGATTTTTGCATTTCTGGAGTCGTGACATTGTTCTCTAATATTCCAAATTTTCATCTTGGCCCATTATACCTAGAATGACTCAATTTTGGAAAAAAGATTTAATTGACTTTTACATTATTTTCAACGGCAAGAAATGAGCTTAAATTTGATAAGCGATTGAACTAGACATACGGTGAATTTCGACCAAGCATAGGGGAGGTGTGTCGAAAATTGTGAGGAGATTTGGACTTAAAGAAATATTTCTCCGAGAACTGAATTGCAAATATTTAAAATTTCAGGCATTAGAGTACAAATACATAATACTTGAGGGATTATTTGTAAATAACAAAAAGAAGAGTTAGTGGAGAAATTAGAATAGAGAAGGGAAGATGGAGAAGAGGAGATGGAGAAGGAAAGATGGAGAAGAGAAGATGTAGAAAATAAGATGGGAATAGAGAATGAAGATGAGATAAAGAAGAGTTAATAAAAAATTAGAATGGGAGATAGATGAGTGGGCTATAAAGAAGGAACAAGTGAGCTTGGGAGGGGGATTTTTTTTTTTGGAGAAAATTTGAAATGTTTGGGAGGGTTTTGGGAGATTGAAGAAAAATTAGAGAAAAAAAAGAGAGAATTCTTTTCCAAAAGAGAGTCTTGAAGATGATGGGAGTTTAAATCTTGGTGTTACAAACACCAATTTCTCTATCGATCAACACAAGTCACGAGTTCATCTCCGTCGTTCGAGCTGCAATTTTGATCCATAAGGTGACACGAGGTCCGAATTCGGTAGTCAAATCCGTCAAATCAGGTAATAATCTTAACCATTAAAATCTTCGAGAATGTCGTTACCTCAATGGATTGATTTAAATTTCGATTATGTCGTGTCATATTCACATGTCGTATTCGTATTGCAATTTTCTGCAATTTTTTGCTTAAAAAATTCGAATCCCAAATTGCGGCAGATTCTGCCCTATATTTGGTGGTGTAAATATCTCTTATACTTTACTTTTTACAATTTAATTTCTGTACTGTCAAATCTTAGAATGGGAAGGCTAACCCATCCATTGGAGGTTCTTTACTTACTGCAATTTAATTTCCTACAATTTAATTTATGTATCATAAAACTCCAGAATGGGTAGGCCGAGCCAAGACCGAACCCCTCATTGGAGGTCCTTTATTTACCGCATTTAATTTCCTGCAATTTAATTTCTGTACCATCAAATCCCAGAATGGATAGGCTGAGCCCCTTGTTGGAGGTTCTTTATTTACTGCAATTTAATTTCTGTACCATCAAATCCCAGAATGGGTAGGCCCAGCCAAGGTCGAGTCCCTAGTTGGAGGTTCTTTATTTATTGCAATTTAATTTCTGCACCATCAAACCCCAGAATGGATAAGCCGAGCCAAGGCCGAACCCCTCGTTAGAGGTTCTTTATTTACTATAATTTAATTTCTTGTAATTTAATTTTTATACCATCAAATCCCAGAATGGGTAGGCCGAGCCAAGGCCGAACCCATCGTTGGAGGTTCTTTGTTTACTGCAATTCAATTTTCTGCAATTTAATTTATGTACCATCAAACACTAGAATGGGTAGGTCGAGCCAAGGCCAAACCCCTCGTTGGAGGTTCTTTATTTACTACAATTTAATTTCCAGCAATTTAATTTCTATACCATCAAACCCCAGAATGGGTTGGCCGAGCCAAGGTTGAGCTCCTCGTTGGAGGTTCCGTATATACTGTCTTTACTTTCAACAATTTAGTTTTCTACACCATCAAACCCCAGAATAGGTAGGCCAAGCCAAGGCTGAGCTTTCCATTGGAGGTCCTTTATTTGCTGCATTTACTTTCTGCAATTTAATTTTTGAATCATTAGACCCCAGAATGAGTAGGCCGAGCCACCTGCTGGAGGTCATAACACTGCACGGAAGTCGTTAGCTCACTCCCTCTTTCGGGTTAGAGAATTTTTAATACTTTGAAAATACAAAAAAAAAAGTCACTCACATGCATTCTATCTAAATAGTAAAAATACAAAAAGAGAACACCCCGCTAGAGCCTTAGAAATAAACCAAGCCTGAGTTGCCAAAATTAGGATATCCATGGAATTAAGGTACCGGAAGGGCATTGTCGCGACCCTCGAAAAATATTTTTTTGATCGATCGGGTTAACGGATTATTAGGTTAATTAGATTGACTAACCTAACGCCCACCCTCCCAAGTCCTACCGAATCGCGACTTTGGTTTTTATTCAAATGATTTTAAAATTTGGAGTCGCCACTAATCGTTTTTGGTAGGTCGATTAGAAACCTAAGTAAATTAGCGGGAGAACTAAATTACTTCTGCGAACCAGAGATTATGAGTTCGGGGACTTGGTTACACTAGTTAATTAAAACTAATGCTCTTTCGGTACCTTAATTTCATGGATATCCTAATTTGGCAACTCAGGCTTGGTTTACTCCTAAGGCTCTAGTGAGGTGTTCTCTTTTTGTATTTTCACTTTTTAGATGAAATGCATGGATGGTAGTAAGTGCATAGATAAATAAAACGTGAATAATGCAGATATAGACACACGAACGTATACATGCGATCATGAGCAAGCAAGCATGGATATACCAATATGTCATACAAACATGAACATACGTTTAAACATGCGAATATGGGCACGATATGCAAACGTGACATACGTACATGGACGTGCAAATGCAACATGCGTATGGAAGTGCGAACACGACATACGTACATGGACATGCATATATAGGTATGACGATATAGGCATACGGATACAAAGGCGTACGAATACGATATACGAATTCGAATACGTATAAATACGACATGCAGATACGAAGATGTACTAATGTGACATGTAAATTTGAAGACGTACGAATATGACATGCGAACGCGATATATGTACGTGGACATGCGAACGCGGTATACGTATATGGACATGCGTATGTAATATGTGTACACAGATCATGCATACGTGGACATGCATGCACGACATACGATAAATCACCAAGAATAGGATTGGCCCGTCGAAATGGCCCGTTTCCTAATTCTTGAGGTTTTTTTCTGAATTTTCTAGATGAATACGTATGCGACGTGGCAAAATATGCATAATCTACACTATGTGAAATGCACATGAATGATATTTTTTAATATTTTCGAAATTGAATAAGACTGACGATGCAAAACATTCTGAATATAAATATAATATCAGAAGATGCGATATATTCCCTGAAGCCGGAAGAGGGAGCAAGCTAACGACTTCTGTGCAATATTACAACCTCCAACGAGGGACTCGGCCTTGACTCGGCCTATCCATTCTGGGGTTTGATGGTGCAAGAATTTAAGTTACAGGAAGTAAATGACAGTGAATAAACACCTCGAATGGATGGCCCAGGCTTGGCTTGGCCCTCTCTTTTGGGGTTTAATGATACAGGAATTAAATTACAGGTATTTAAATGACGGTAAGTAAAAACCTCCAATGGGAGGCCTAGTATTGGCTTGGCTCTTCCCTTTGGGGTTTAAGGTGCAGGTATTTAAATTGCAGGTATTTAAATTACTGTAAGTAAAAACCTCCAATGGGAGGCCTAGTATTGGCTTGGCTCTTCCCTTTGGGATTTAAGGTGCGGGTATTTAAATTGCAGGTATTTAAATTACAGTAAGTAAAAACCTCCAATGGGAGGCCTAGCATTAGCTTGGCTCTTCCCTTTGGGATTTATGGTGCAGGTATTTAAATTGCTGTAAGTAAAAACCTCCAATGGGAGGCCTAGCATTGGCTTGGCTCTTCCCTTTGGGATTTATGGTGCATGTATTTAAATTGCAAGTATAAAAACCTCCAATGGGAGGCCTAGCATTGGTTTGGCTCTTCCTTTTGGGATTTAATGGTGCAGGTATTTAAATTGCAGGGATTTAAATAATGGTAAGTAAAACCTCCAATGGGCAGCCTAGCATTGGCTTGGCTCTTCCTTTTGGGATTTAATGGTGCAAGTATTTAAATTGCAGGAATTTAAATAACGGTAAGTAAAACCTCCAATGGGCGGCCTAGCATTGGCTTGGCTCTTCCCTTTGGGGTTTAATGTGCAGGAATTTAAATTGCAGGTATTTAAATGACCTCCAGTGGATGTGCTTTGCCTCTCCATTCTGGGGTTTGAGTTCTTTAAAATAAATTACAACAAATTGATTCAACAATTTGAATTTGTGTGCGCTCGAGGACTCCTCCAAGCCGATTTTGTGCTTCCGTAGGATTGACCATTGATATAGAGCGGCGGCTGCCTGACATAAAAATAGAGTGAAATGGGATGGGCAATGTAAAAAAAATCTGTGTTAATTCGCACCTGAAACCAAAAAATAACAAAGATCACTTAGCTTTGATTTATTGCTAGAAGTTCCTGGAGTTAGTTTTTAATCCAGGCTCTAGTGTTTCCGAGGCCTTCTGCTCATTCTTCACCGTTGTTGAATAATGAATTCACAATGGCCATCATCCTCATGGACATCGCCGTTGATCGCCACGCTGAAATATCAATTTAGTGCATCCAGCATTTGGGGCATGCACTTACTCAAAATAAATAGTTAGCAAAGTTCAACGAATTAAAACAATAAAACCGAGCGTCTCGAATTGAACTCAAATTACCATGCTAATTTATCTAATAATATAGCATTACGAAACAATTTACCAACATATTCATGCGGCAAAATCTCCAATAACCGTGCATATAAATTCTGATTTATGCAAAATGAGCAAACAGGAGCATTTCCTATACATTTTCCTCTTTTTTTATTCTCTAGATTATTATTACTATTTTTTATTCTCAGAATTTTATATAACAGAAAGGCTATGTACGGAGTGCAAGAAGAATAACATCCCCTGTGCAACAAACTCAACTGACTCATAAAGTTAATCCTAATGGTTACCCTATCGCATCCGAAATTGTTGCTTGGGCTTGTCTTGATTGACTTTCACTCTTTGTTTTGTTTAATCTAAATTTTGCAACTTATTTTGACTAAAAAAAGAAAATTCTTGCAACTCACACGCTTTGGGTTATTTAAATTGAAGACTCCAAAATTTTTCACAACACTCAAATGCCGACACATCGATTTACCTAAAATATTTTTATAATTTTCTGAAATGCAAATAATACTATGAGTTTGGTGAGAAATAAAAAGTTCCTTTTGCGTTTACACACAAGCTGTGTTCATTGAAGTCTGCATTAAAAAAAGAAAAAAAAATGAACCAACATAAGAAATTATGTCCTTCGAAATTTTTGTAAACACCAATTTATCTTACTACATGGGTGTTTGCATCCATAAAAAAGGAAAAGGAAAATGGTCAAATTTTTCACCATTTGCCATTGTTTTTCCCCTCCAGCTAGCGTTCACGAGGAGATGAGACGAACATAAGAGGGAACATCCATTGCCAGGACCAGCTAGAAGTTTCTTCCCATCAAAGGACATGATGAAGTTATGGTTACGGATAAAGAATAGAAGATGTTACTCTCAGCAACATCAACAGTAGCATCTCAAGCATCAAAGGTAGATAAAAACCGACAAAAGAAATGCAGCAATTAAGTTGCAACAACCAAACCTGGAAAACCACTGATGCCAACAATATCGCCACGCTTCACGTTGGAATGGAGTCTTGAAAACTCAGCATCTTCCATACCTGATTTATAGCATCAGCCGTGACTGCACTTTTGCTCCATCCCGTGTAAATCATAAAAAAAAAACTTTGAAGATGAAGATCGTTTGCTCATGATTCGACCAGCTAAAGATATGGCTACATCCTTGAGATGCTCTACATTGTTTAAGCCTCCATACTGGTCAATATATTCAGTGATAGACATTCCGAGTTGAATCCCGATCTCCCCCCGCATAGCCCAGTCAACACAGAACAAACGATGAAGCAACCGCACTAAGGGCTTAACCACAAAAGGACGATTTTTCAGAACAAAATCGGAAGCATGTAAGAATCATGGGCAGGCTCAGATCAAATTTGGATTCGTGTCAAATGCCGCAGAAGGGGACGAGAGAGGAGAGAGCACGGAGTACCCGACCCACCGTGGCTGCGAACGTCGGTTGTCCGGCGAAAACAACGGACGATGAGACCGCCGTCCCTACGCCCGACCATCCGGGTCGCCCCGCCACCGGAAATGCGGGTTGCTCGGTGATCACTCAGTCTGCCAACGGGCTGACCCGATCTTCCTCTTTAGACACACACGCTCTTCCTCTAAACATGAGCCAAAACGGGATCGTCATCACAGCCTTAAGAGAATGAGTTGGGTCCCGGCGGAAGTCACAGCGTTCAAATCGACGCCTGGTGCCGGGGGTGGGGCGATTTCATGTGAAACCCCCAAAAAAAAAAAAGAAAGAAAAAATCCCCTATAGACCTCTCTCCCTAAAATATTCACCTCCACCCATCATTTTATTCTCCTCCCCATTAGTGCATGTCAGGCACTCTTTTGTGTTCAACGTCCGCCCTTGCCCCACTTGGCTTCCATTATCTCTTTATTATTTTTTTAATCAATCCTATGCAATCCCCAAAGAAAAGAAGAGCACTCCACGCTCAGAATCAATTTTTATTATAATTTGGGCAATCTGTGAGGGAGTTATCCTTCTTCCTCTTTTTATTATATTTTTTTCGGTTTTTTTTCGTTTCCCTTGTGCTTGTGGCCGACACTTTTTCCTTATGCCTAATGACAAGTTGACCTTTCAATCTCAGCAATTCAGACATATAATCAACATGAACACGCACCCCATATGTCTCGACTTCATCCGTGTCCGTTGTGGTATTGTCGCTAAAATTTCTGCATTCTCTGTACGTACAGAGAATGCAGAATTTTAGCGACCAATACCACAACGGACACGGATGAAGTCGAGACATATGGGGTGCGTGTTCATGTTGATTATATGTCTGAAATTGCTGAGATTGAAAGGTCAACTTGTCATTAGGCATAAGGAAAAAGGTGTCGGCCAACAAGCACAAGGGAAACGAAAAAAAACCGAAAAAAATATAATAAAAAGAGGAAAGAAGGATAACTCCCTCACAGATTGCCCAAATTAGAATAAAAATTGATTCTGAGCGTGGAGGTGCTCTTCTTTTCTTTTGGGGGATTGCATAGATTGATTAAAAAATAATAAAGAGATAATGGAAGCCAAGTGGGGCAAGGGGGGCGGACGTTGAACAACAAAAAGAGTGCCTGACATGCCACTAAGGGGAGGAGAAAAAAAATGATGGGTGGAGGTGAATATTTTAAGGGAGAGAGGTCTATAGGGGATTTTTTCTTTTCTTTTTTTTTTTGGGGGTTTCACATGAAATCGCCCCACCCCCGGCACCAGGCGTCGATTTGAACGCTGTGACTCCGACCGGGACCCAACTCATTCTCTAAGGCTGTGATGATCGATCCCGTTTTGGCTCATGTTTAGAGGAAGAGCGTGTGTGTCTAAAGAGGAAGATCGGGTCAGCCCGTTGGCAGACTGAGTGATCACCGAGCAACCCGCATTTCGGTGGCGGGGCGACCCGGATGGTCGGGCGTAGGGACGGCGGTCTCATCGTCCGTTGTTTTCGCCGGACAACCGACGTTCGCAGCCACGGTGGGTCGGGTACTCCGTGCTCTCTCCCTCTCTCGTCCCCTTCTGCGGCATTTGACACGAATCCAAATTGATCTGAGCCTGACCCATGATTCTTACATGCTTCCGATTTTGTTCTGAAAAATCGTCCTTTTTGTGGTTAAGCCCTTAGTGCGGTTGCTTCATCGTTTGTTCTGTGTTGACTGGGCTATGCGGGGGAGATCGGGATTCAACTCGGAATGTCTATCACTGAATATATTGACCAGTATGGAGGCTTAAACAATGTAGAGCATCTCAAGGATGTAGCCATATCTTTAGCTGGTCGAATCATGAGCAAACGATCTTCATCTTCAAAGTTTTTTTTTTATGATTACACGGGGATGGAGCAAAAGTGCAAGTCACGGCTGATGCTAGTAAATCAGGTATGGAAGATGCTGAGTTTTCAAGACTCCATTCCAACGTGAAGCGTGGCGATATTGTTGGCATCAGTGGTTTTCCAGGTTTGTTGTTGCAACTTAATTGCTGCATTTCTTTTGTCGGTTTTTATCTACCTTTGATGCTTGAGATGCTACTGTTGATGTTGCTGAGAGTAACATCTTCTATTCTTTATCCGTAACCATAACTTCATCATGTCCTTTGATGGGAAGAAACTTCTAGCTGGTCCTGGCAATGGATGTTCCCTCTTATGTTCGTCTCATCTCCTCGTGAACGCTAGCTGGAGGGGAAAAACAATGGCAAATGGTGAAAAATTTGACCATTTCCTTTTCCTTTTTTATGGATGCAAACACCCATGTAGTAAGATAAATTGGTGTTTACAAAAATTTCGAAGGACATAATTTCTTATGTTGGTTCATTTTTTTTTCTTTTTTTAATGCAGACTTCAATGAACACAGCTTGTGTGTAAACGCAAAAGGAACTTTTTATTTCTCACCAAACTCATAGTATTATTTGCATTTCAGAAAATTATAAAATATTTTAGGTAAATCGATGTGTCGGCATTTGAGTGTTGTGAAAAATTTTGGAGTCTTCAATTTAAATAACCCAAAGCGTGTGAGTTGCAAGAATTTTCTTTTTTTAGTCAAAATAAGTTGCAAAATTTAGATTAAACAAAACAAAGAGTGAAAGTCAATCAAGACAAGCCCAAGCAACAATTTCGGATGCGATAGGGTAACCATTAGGATTAACTTTATGAGTCAGTTGAGTTTGTTGCACAGGGGATGTTATTCTTCTTGCACTCCGTACATAGCCTTTCTGTTAATATAAAATTCTGAGAATAAAAAATAGTAATAATAATCTAGAGAATAAAAAAAAGAGGAAAATGTATAGGAAATGCTCCTGTTTGCTCATTTTGCATAAATCAGAATTTATATGCACGGTTATTGGAGATTTTGCCGCATGAATATGTTGGTAAATTGTTTCGTAATGCTATATTATTAGATAAATTAGCATGGTAATTTGAGTTCAATTCGAGACGCTCGGTTTTATTGTTTTAATTCGTTGAACTTTGCTAACTATTTATTTTGAGTAAGTGCATGCCCCAAATGCTGGATGCACTAAATTGATATTTCAGCGTGGCGATCAACGGCGATGTCCATGAGGATGATGGCCATTGTGAATTCATTATTCAACAACGGTGAAGAATGAGCAGAAGGCCTCGGAAACACTAGAGCCTGGATTAAAAACTAACTCCAGGAACTTCTAGCAATAAATCAAAGCTAAGTGATCTTTGTTATTTTTGGTTTCAGGTGCGAATTAACACAGATTTTTTTTACATTGCCCATCCCATTTCACTCTATTTTTATGTCAGGCAGCCGCCGCTCTATATCAATGGTCAATCCTACGGAAGCACAAAATCGGCTTGGAGGAGTCCTCGAGCGCACACAAATTTCAAATTGTTGAATCAATTTGTTGTAATTTATTTTAAAGAACTCAAACCCCAGAATGGAGAGGCAAAGCACATCCACTGGAGGTCATTTAAATACCTGCAATTTAAATTCCTGCACATTAAACCCCAAAGGGAAGAGCCAAGCCAATGCTAGGCCGCCCATTGGAGGTTTTACTTACCGTTATTTAAATTCCTGCAATTTAAATACTTGCACCATTAAATCCCAAAAGGAAGAGCCAAGCCAATGCTAGGCTGCCCATTGGAGGTTTTACTTACCATTATTTAAATCCCTGCAATTTAAATACCTGCACCATTAAATCCCAAAAGGAAGAGCCAAACCAATGCTAGGCCTCCCATTGGAGGTTTTTATACTTGCAATTTAAATACATGCACCATAAATCCCAAAGGGAAGAGCCAAGCCAATGCTAGGCCTCCCATTGGAGGTTTTTACTTACAGCAATTTAAATACCTGCACCATAAATCCCAAAGGGAAGAGCCAAGCTAATGCTAGGCCTCCCATTGGAGGTTTTTACTTACTGTAATTTAAATACCTGCAATTTAAATACCCGCACCTTAAATCCCAAAGGGAAGAGCCAAGCCAATACTAGGCCTCCCATTGGAGGTTTTTACTTACAGTAATTTAAATACCTGCAATTTAAATACCTGCACCTTAAACCCCAAAGGGAAGAGCCAAGCCAATACTAGGCCTCCCATTGGAGGTTTTTACTTACCGTCATTTAAATACCTGTAATTTAATTCCTGTATCATTAAACCCCAAAAGAGAGGGCCAAGCCAAGCCTGGGCCATCCATTCGAGGTGTTTATTCACTGTCATTTACTTCCTGTAACTTAAATTCTTGCACCATCAAACCCCAGAATGGATAGGCCGAGTCAAGGCCGAGTCCCTCGTTGGAGGTTGTAATATTGCACAGAAGTCGTTAGCTTGCTCCCTCTTCCGGCTTCAGGGAATATATCGCATCTTCTGATATTATATTTATATTCAGAATGTTTTGCATCGTCAGTCTTATTCAATTTCGAAAATATTAAAAAATATCATTCATGTGCATTTCACATAGTGTAGATTATGCATATTTTGCCACGTCGCATACGTATTCATCTAGAAAATTCAGAAAAAAACCTCAAGAATTAGGAAACGGGCCATTTCGACGGGCCAATCCTATTCTTGGTGATTTATCGTATGTCGTGCATGCATGTCCACGTATGCATGATCTGTGTACACATATTACATACGCATGTCCATATACGTATACCGCGTTCGCATGTCCACGTACATATATCGCGTTCGCATGTCATATTCGTACGTCTTCAAATTTACATGTCACATTAGTACATCTTCGTATCTGCATGTCGTATTTATACGTATTCGAATTCGTATATCGTATTCGTACGCCTTTGTATCCGTATGCCTATATCGTCATACCTATATATGCATGTCCATGTACGTATGTCGTGTTCGCACTTCCATACGCATGTTGCATTTGCACGTCCATGTACGTATGTCACGTTTGCATATCGTGCCCATATTCGCATGTTTAAACGTATGTTCATGTTTGTATGACATATTGGTATATCCATGCTTGCTTGCTCATGATCGCATGTATACGTTCGTGTGTCTATATCTGCATTATTCACGTTTTATTTATCTATGCACTTACTACCATCCATGCATTTCATCTAAAAAGTGAAAATACAAAAAGAGAACACCTCACTAGAGCCTTAGGAGTAAACCAAGCCTGAGTTGCCAAATTAGGATATCCATGAAATTAAGGTACCGAAAGAGCATTAGTTTTAATTAACTAGTGTAACCAAGTCCCCGAACTCATAATCTCTGGTTCGCAGAAGTAATTTAGTTCTCCCGCTAATTTACTTAGGTTTCTAATCGACCTACCAAAAACGATTAGTGGCGACTCCAAATTTTAAAATCATTTGAATAAAAACCAAAGTCGCGATTCGGTAGGACTTGGGAGGGTGGGCGTTAGGTTAGTCAATCTAATTAACCTAATAATCCGTTAACCCGATCGATCAAAAAAATATTTTTCGAGGGTCGCGACAATGCCCTTCCGGTACCTTAATTCCATGGATATCCTAATTTTGGCAACTCAGGCTTGGTTTATTTCTAAGGCTCTAGCGGGGTGTTCTCTTTTTGTATTTTTACTATTTAGATAGAATGCATGTGAGTGACTTTTTTTTTTGTATTTTCAAAGTATTAAAAATTCTCTAACCCGAAAGAGGGAGTGAGCTAACGACTTCCGTGCAGTGTTATGACCTCCAGCAGGTGGCTCGGCCTACTCATTCTGGGGTCTAATGATTCAAAAATTAAATTGCAGAAAGTAAATGCAGCAAATAAAGGACCTCCAATGGAAAGCTCAGCCTTGGCTTGGCCTACCTATTCTGGGGTTTGATGGTGTAGAAAACTAAATTGTTGAAAGTAAAGACAGTATATACGGAACCTCCAACGAGGAGCTCAACCTTGGCTCGGCCAACCCATTCTGGGGTTTGATGGTATAGAAATTAAATTGCTGGAAATTAAATTGTAGTAAATAAAGAACCTCCAACGAGGGGTTTGGCCTTGGCTCGACCTACCCATTCTAGTGTTTGATGGTACATAAATTAAATTGCAGAAAATTGAATTGCAGTAAACAAAGAACCTCCAACGATGGGTTCGGCCTTGGCTCGGCCTACCATTCTGGGATTTGATGGTATAAAAATTAAATTACAAGAAATTAAATTATAGTAAATAAAGAACCTCTAACGAGGGGTTCGGCCTTGGCTCGGCTTATCCATTCTGGGGTTTGATGGTGCAGAAATTAAATTGCAATAAATAAAGAACCTCCAACTAGGGACTCGACCTTGGCTGGGCCTACCCATTCTGGGATTTGATGGTACAGAATTAAATTGCAGTAAATAAAGAACCTCCAACAAGGGGCTCAGCCTATCCATTCTGGGATTTGATGGTACAGAAATTAAATTGCAGGAAATTAAATGCGGTAAATAAAGGACCTCCAATGAGGGGTTCGGTCTTGGCTCGGCCTACCCATTCTGGAGTTTTATGATACATAAATTAAATTGTAGGAAATTAAATTGCAGTAAGTAAAGAACCTCCAATGGATGGGTTAGCCTTCCCATTCTAAGATTTGACAGTACAGAAATTAAATTGTAAAAAGTAAAGTATAAGAGATATTTACACCACCAAATATAGGGCAGAATCTGCCGCAATTTGGGATTCGAATTTTTAAGCAAAAAATTGCAGAAAATTGCAATACGAATACGACATGTGAATATGACACGACATAATCGAAATTTAAATCAATCCATTGAGGTAACGACATTCTCGAAGATTTTAATGGTTAAGATTATTACCTGATTTGACGGATTTGACTACCGAATTCGGACCTCGTGTCACCTTATGGATCAAAATTGCAGCTCGAACGACGGAGATGAACTCGTGACTTGTGTTGATCGATAGAGAAATTGGTGTTTGTAACACCAAGATTTAAACTCCCATCATCTTCAAGACTCTCTTTTGGAAAAGAATTCTCTCTTTTTTTTTCTCTAATTTTTCTTCAATCTCCCAAAACCCTCCCAAACATTTCAAATTTTCTCCAAAAAAAAAAATCCCCCTCCCAAGCTCACTTGTTCCTTCTTTATAGCCCACTCATCTATCTCCCATTCTAATTTTTTATTAACTCTTCTTTATCTCATCTTCATTCTCTATTCCCATCTTATTTTCTACATCTTCTCTTCTCCATCTTTCCTTCTCCATCTCCTCTTCTCCATCTTCCCTTCTCTATTCTAATTTCTCCACTAACTCTTCTTTTGTTATTTACAAAATAATCCCTCAAGTATTATGTATTTGTACTCTAATGCCTGAAATTTTAAATATTTGCAATTCAGTTCTCGGAGAAATATTTCTTTAAGTCCAAATCTCCTCACAATTTTCGACACACCTCCCCTATGCTTGGTCGAAATTCACCGTATGTCTAGTTCAATCGCTTATCAAATTTAAGCTCATTTCTTGCCGTTGAAAATAATGTAAAAGTCAATTAAATCTTTTTTCCAAAATTGAGTCATTCTAGGTATAATTGGGCCAAGATGAAAATTTGGAATATTAGAGAACAATGTCACGACTCCAGAAATGCAAAAATCGAAAATTACAGCGATAAAATGAATTTTCTATAATTTTTTTCATTAATCTGAAAACGAGATTAACACAGTAATTCCCGATTCTAGATTAATTTTTGAAGATTTTCTTTGGCCAAAATGAAGAGAAGATTAAAAGAAAAATACTGACTATTTTTTCATATTTTTGTGGCCTCAAATGCTATTATTTATTAAATATTTTCTAAAAAATGTTAAAAAATGAAAAAAAAAAATATGAAAAATTGTTTTTTATTTAAAAAAATGGTTGCTTAGGCCTGGCTAAGGCTTCCAAAGTTAATTTTACAATTTTTTTCATTTTTTCTTGATTTTCTATTAATTTTCAAAAATAAAAATATCGAAAATGCTGAAAATATGAAAAATCATATTTTGGTCAAAATTGGTTCCCTAGGCTTGGCTAAGGTCCTCAAAGTTGATTTTTTAATTTTATGAATTTTTATGAATTTTTTTATTAATTTTAAAAGAGAAAAGATGATTAAAAATCAGGTGTCAACAGCTGTGATCACTAGCTTCGAGATATAGGCTCCGTGTGCACATTACAGCCCCGGTGCTTCATCAACATCGAACTTGTTGATCATGGCGGTGAGCTTGTTATCAATATTACTTGCTTGGTGGTGATACATCTCATCTTCCTCGGGAGGCATCAATGCTGACCCCATAGGCTCGGTCTTTTCGTGCCTTCTCCCAACAGAACTTGATTCTGTTATGAAGTGATCTAACTCACCTCTTAAATGGGCATTTTCTATCCTCAGATACTACCTTTCGTTGAGGGTGAGGAGGCTATTGCAGTTGAGGCAGGTAACGGAGTCAAAAGCTTCTTTATACATCTTGTTCTCTGCTTGGAGCTTTTCATTTTCAGCTTGTAGAAACTCGACTTCGTGGCGCTCATGACGAGTCTTTACTCAGGTTCGCCTATTTTGAATCCAAAACTTGACTTGCGAAAGTTCTAGTCCTAGCTCTTGGCTCAGTTCCATTCTTTGTTTGCTATCCGGCATAGGGCACGTCCTGAAGAAATCCTCAAGCCATTGTATTTGCTCCTCAGTATGGCGACGGTAACACTTCCTTTGGCCCTTGTTGTTATTGTCCTTATCTTTATCGAAATCTTGAACGTCGTTGGCGGAAGGGCCAGGCTCCATGGGCTGAATTCCAAATATGGCCTTGAACTCCTAATCTTCCATATTCAGCAAGTAACGATAGCTCTCAAGTGTGTTGGGTTGAGACATCTTCAATTGGTTAATGGTTCCTCAAGGTTTGCTACCTCTTCTTATATTTTCACTCTCTCTGGATTTTTCTAAGCGACCGCCTATGCTTGAAGACTCTCTTCTGAGTATGGATGAAGATTATCGAGGGGGGGACGCCTCTTTTTAAAATCTAGGCATGGGTTTAGAAAATGTATTACTTCTCCCGAGAGTTCTGTCTTTCTCAACCCTTTTTGCCGTGTCTTTTGCTTCATTCATCTTTTCTCATCTTTTCATAGTGGTAGGGCTCCCGTCGTTATCTCTTCCACCTGTTTCAAGTGTCGGCTTTGCAGGCGAGCTCTTTTCTCTATCTATAAATGAAGACAAGTCTTCTCTTCTTTTCTGCTACAGATTGCCTCGTCTCCCACCCAAGTCATCTTTTCTTTCTTTCTTTTTTTTAAGTGGTGGTGTCCCCTCAAAATTTTTCCCAGAGATTTCGAATTTGTTTGGCTCGAGATTGCTAACTGACGAGGATTCGAGCCAACGGAGGTGACATCGAAAGGGGATGGCAGATAGGAAAATCTGGCCAATAGAGACTGCCCCTGTGAAATCAATATTTAACGCAAAGCGGATTAGCAATTCTGCATCCCTCTA
Organism: Psidium friedrichsthalianum; assembly: GCA_019149425.1. Classification (NCBI taxonomy): domain Eukaryota; kingdom Viridiplantae; phylum Streptophyta; class Magnoliopsida; order Myrtales; family Myrtaceae; genus Psidium; species Psidium friedrichsthalianum. The sequence continues at coordinate 5,947 of JAGVVM010015236.1, read as the reverse complement.
GTCTGCCTTGATTTTCTTCTCCAATACTTTTGCATTCTGCTCGTCAGCCTTGATTCTCTCCTTGATGATGGCCATTCTTCCTATACACATCTTCCCGGCTGAGGTTATGTTCAAATGGGAAAGACTTTATCATCTTCTTGGCCAAGGCTATATTTACATAGCCCATCATCCGAGTGTCGAAGCTGAGATCCTCAGTTTGTTCAGGGAGATAAATACTTCTTCGGTTAAAGGCACCAACTTGAAAAGGGAATATAGAGCATTCCCACATGTCTTCATCAACTTTCTGGATGCTTGCCGGAACGCTCAGGAAACGATCACCTTAGCCTGCGTCATAAAGGCACGCTATCAGGATCGATCTGAATGTTTGGAGTCTGCAGAGCGCGTGGTTACTCGGTACAAGAAGGCCGTCAAGTCTGCTGATGAACGGGTCTCACTGTTGGTTCATGAGAGGGAGAAGCTGGTGGAGCGCCTAGCTTTGAACCAGACTTACTTTGAGCATGACTCGAGTGATGTCGCGATGAAGTTCAAATGTGAGTGACTGGAGGAGAGGCTCACGATCTAACGGCGGATATAGCTTTTGAGAGAGACTTGATCGAGAATTTGAAATTCGTTGTTAAACATCATGAGGTTAACGTAGCCAGGCACAAGGAGAAATGTACTTAGGGGTGATCGGTTCACAGGATGGATGGTTCTACCCTAGAACCGAGAAACGTCCGTTAGGGACCGGTTTTGCAAAATGCGAACCGTGAACCAATCGTTTGTTCCATGGATCCACCCGAGAACAGAACCACCGGTCCGGTACGATTCTTGGTTGGATCCTGGTTACAGTCCTAACGTCACCCGCTCGTTCCATGAAAAAAATTAAATTGAATACTAATCTCATAAATATAATTCAATAAAGCTATATAATGGTAAACTTACAACTTTCGTTTCCCTTTTTTTACTTTGTAAATCAACATTCTCAGCAACCCAATGGCACCGGCTAAGTGACAATTTGCTTACAACACTAGAAAAATAAAAAAAATGTGCAATTCAATTGTACAACAAGAGTGACTAAGTGCGAAGAGTTTTGGATTAGGGCAAGGTCTTTTTTCATTTTGTGGGTCTAGGCTCTTTTTTTGGGACGAATGAGATAAGCATTTAAGAGATGGTTTCATTAAAATAATTGTCCCATTTATATTATATAAAAACCGGTTCGGTTGGGCCGGTTGGATGATTCCCACCCGAAATCGGGAACCGAACCGATACCCGCCGGTTTTGGAAAATTAGAACCGGAAACCGAACCGTACCCACCGATTACGGTCCAAATTAGCCGGTTGGGTACGGTCCGGTTCGGTTTGGTTGGATCGTGGTTTTTGTGCTCACCCCTAAATGTACCCGCCTGTTCTTCAAACTTGTAGATCTCGAATCCCAGATCGCTCAATGTAAGAAGAACATTAATTTCATGAAGAGCCAGCTGAGCTCTTTTGTGATGCTTATTAGGGCTCAATTTGGCTTTACTTTCCCTCCCTAGTGAGCTGTTGTAATACTCCTTGATGAATGGAATTAGAGAAAAGCTTTACATGTTTGTGCTTTCATCTTCCTACCATATCTTCTCCTGTATAGTATGATAGAACGATTTAGGGTACTGAAGACTTGAGGCTTAACGTTCTTCTTGATGTTCTTGTTAGTTGCTCCAGACGATGATATCGAGAACATTGAAGAAGGATTCGGCGATGGCCCCCACTGTCCGCTTTGAGATTGCGATCAACCTATTGTGATAGCTCAATCAGTGTGCCAATAAATGAATCGAGCCACCTGTTGTGTGCCCCATTTCACTCATGCTTGTCTTTTTCGGCGCCCACTTATGTGTGTCGGTCACCTGTAGCATCGGGAGAAATACCTGTGGGCCATACCCGATAATAAAGCACCGGGCCCCCGAAGTCCTCTACATGGTTCGAATCCAAGGAAGTGAAAAGGCAGGCCTTCGGTTGATTTAATCAGGAAGGCGTTGCAAGGTCGGGTTAATAGACTTGTTTCATGGGTTCTGATTACACAATTTATATTTTTTTTCAACACAAATACGAGAAACCTTTCAACACATTAAGACTGCCCCCCTGTGGTTGATCTAGATAAATTTACTGCCCCATCAAAATACAAAGCCCAGACGTGCTTACTAATTGACACGTTTCTGACTCTGGAAGGATCGACCTCCTCGCTTGCCCTCGGGATTAACGGTTAAAGCCTCGGTATTTTTCGTCCTTTCGTATTTCTGAAGATTATACCTAGTGTATTGTTGAACCTAATTTTTACTCACTCTTGGGGTACCTATGATTCCCTGCAAAAGTAGAGAAAATAATGAGTATGTGATCTAAGAGAGGTCGGTCCATGACTCCTATATTAATTCAATTTTGTTTTTCCATTTTGTTGAGAAATTAGATGAAATTTTCTTAGGAGGACACAGGTGAATTTCTCAAAAAAAAAATTTCTTGCAAGTCTTTATAACTTGAAAAATGTGATAAAATCTCTTGACGTATACCAAAATTTTCAAAGAAATCTTCCTCTTTTATCAAAATGAATTTTCAGGGGTAAATATGTTAGGAAAGTCTCATATCCATCTAAGCAGTAAGAAAAAATGTGACAAAATCTTTTTATTGGTGAAAAAAAATTTCCGAAAGGATTTTTCACATTCATTTTTTTTCAAAAATGGGACACCAATTTGATTTTTATTTTCTTTTGAAAAAAATGGTCATGATGTTAAGTTCAAAATCTAACTGACACCTGGCATGGACCAACCGAAAATAAATACAAGATAAAGTTAGAGAACTTACTTTTACCTTAAAAGAATGCAAATCACATAGACATATGCATGACTCGAGGGAGGAGTGGACTCTAGAAAATAAAAAGGAGAGAGAGGGCATGGATCTAAAAAGGCCCCCGCTATCTGAGTCGATAGCTTTACCCACAAGCGCAATCAAACATCAAGTGGGAAGAATTGTCAATTTAGATAGCGAGCAAGATCAAATATCGTCAACCCAAGCGTCATCAAACGCAAGAGCTTTGCATATCGATCCCTATTTATGGCTACCTAGGAAAAATTTCGCGGCTTGAGTTTAGGCGCTTGTGTGTGCAAGTGTTGTGATCCTCAGAATATGCAAGACATGCACAATAATTGATATCAAAAAGCGCTTCTAAAAAGTACGAAATTAAACAAATAATTCCAACGCCAAGCTTGTAAAACTAAGGGTTAGCCAAACGTTCCACCCCCTATAACTCCTATCTGCAAAAACATATAACACCTATAGAATGAGTTCCAAGCAATTGCCAAATCAAATGAATTTCATGAAATTTTTCAGGCTTAAGTCCACTAGATTCTTAAGTTTTTTCAAAAATTAAGAACAAGTCCCCAGCGAAGTCGCCAAGCTGTCGCGACCCTAAAAATTTTCAAACGGTGAAAAATTTCCAGATTAACGGATTATCAGGTTAATTAGATTAACTAACCTAACGCGAACCCTCCAAAGTCCTACCGAATTGCAATTTTAGTTTTTGTTTAAATGATTTTAGAATTTAGAGTCACCACTAATCATTTTTGGTAGGTTGATTAGAAACCTAAGAAAATTAGCGGGAGAACTAAATTACTTCTACGAACTAGAGATTTTGAGTTCGGGGACTTGGTTACACCAGTTAATTAAAACTAATGCTCTTTCGGTACCTTAATTTCATGGATATCCTAATTTTGGTAACTCAGGCTTGGTTTACTCCTAAGACTCTAGTGGGGTGTTCTCTTTTTGTATTTTCACTTTTTAGATGGAATGCATGTGAGTGACATTTTTTTGATATTTTCAAAGCATTAAAAATTCCCCGAAGCCGAAAGAGGGAGTGTGCTAACGACTTCTATGCAGTATTACGACCTCCAGCAGGTGGCTCGACCTACTCATTCTAGGGCTTGCTGATGCAGAAATTAAACTACAGAAAGTAAATTTAGCAAATAAAGGACCTCCAATAGGGAGGCCCTGCCTTAGCTTGGCCTACCCATTCTGGGGTTTGACGATACGAAAATTAAATTGCAGAAATTAAATGCGGTAAATAAAGGACCTTCAACGAGGGACTCGGCCTTGGCTCAGCCTACCCATTTTGAGATTTGATGGTACAGAAATTAAACTACAGAAATTAAATGCAGTAAATAAATGACCTCCAACGAGAAACTCGACCTTGGCTCGGCCTACCCATTCTGGGATTTGATGGTACAGAAATTAAATTAAAGAAATTAAATATGGTAAATAAAGGACCTCCAACGAGAGACTCGGCCTACCCATTCTAGAGTTTGATGGTACAAAAATTAAATTACAGAAATTAAATGTGGTAAATAAAGGACCTCCAACGAGGGACTCGGCCTTGGCTCGGCCTACCCATTCTAGGGTTTGATGGTACAGAAATTAAATTACAGAAATTAAATGCAGTAAATAAAGGACCTCCAATGAGGGACTCGTCCTTGGCTCGGCCTACCCATTATGGGGTTTGATTGTACAAAAATTAAGTTGCAGAAATTAAATGCAGTAAATAAAGGACCTCCAACGAGGGACTCGGCCTTGGCTCGGTCTACTCATTCTGGGGTTTGATGGTACAGAAATTAAATTATAGAAATTAAAGACAGTAAATAAATTACCTCCAATAGGTGGGTCGGCCTTCCCATTCTCGGGTTTAATGTTGCAGAAATTAAATTGCAGAAAGTAAAGTATAATTGATCTTTACACCACCAAGTATGGGACAGAAGCCTGCCGCAATTTTGGGATTGGATCTTTAAGCGAAAAAATGTGCAGAAAATTGCAAATACGAATACGACATGTGAATATGACACGGACATAATCGAAATTTAAATAAATCCATTGAGGTAACGACATTCTCGAATATTTTAATGGTTAGGATCCTTACCTGATTTGACGGATTTAATGCGAATTGGATCTCGTGCAAGATGGTGATCAGATTGCGGCTCAAACGACGGGGATGCAACTCATGACTTGTGTTGATCGGTAGAGAAATTGTGATGGTGACACCTAGATTTAAACTCTCATATCTTCAAGACTCTCTTTGGAAAACTGAATATTCTCTCTTTTTTTTCTCTAATTTTTCTTCAATCTCCAAAAACCCTCTCAAAACATTTCAAATTTTTCTCTCAAAAAAATCTCCCCTCCAAGCTCTCTTCTTCGTCCTTTTATAGCATACTCATTTATCTCACATTCTAATTTCTCCACTCACTCCATCTCATTCTCATTTCTCCACAACTCTTCTTTATTTCCATCTTCCTTCTCCATCTTATCTAATTCTATTACCACGAACACTTCTTCATCTACTCTTCCTTCTCCATATCTATCTCCCTTCTAATTCTCCACTACTCTTCGTCATCTCCATTTTCCCTCTCTATTCTCATCTATTTTCTCAATCATCTTCTCCATTTTCCTTCTCTATTTTCATCTTACTTTCTCCATCTATTCTTCGCATCTCCCTTCCTATTCTAATTTCTTCACTAACTCTTCTTTCAATTTTACAAAATAATTCTTCAAGTGTTAGGTATTTGCACTTAGTACTTGAGATTTTAATGCAAAATTTCAACTAACCCCTTTTACAAAATCGACGTCATTCTGGGTACATTGGGCAAGATGAAAATTCAGACTATTAGAGTAATGTCACAACTCCTAAAAGTGAAAAATGAAAATAAATTGACTCAAATTAAATTGTTTAGGCCCCAATTCGAGATTGTGCGTAAAAGGAAACATGACCGAATGGATTTCAAATTTGGATGGCAACAAGAAAAGGGATTTAAAAGAAAAATATGACTATTTTTATGTATTTTGTGGCTCAAATGTTATTTTTTCCGGAATTTTAAGTATTTTTAATTTCTTCAAAAAAAATTTAAAATACGAAAATATTAAAAATTATTCTCTTTCAAAAATAGTTTCCTAGGCTGGCC
>JAGVVM010015234.1:0-10875 GCA_019149425.1 Psidium friedrichsthalianum | reverse complement strand
AAGTAGGAACATTGAAAATCTTTTCTTGCCTGACCAATGTGAAAAGCCTTCATGGTTTTTGAAGTCGGTTAAATGCTTATATCAGCTATCTAAGATACTGGAGCTTGGATCTCAATTTACCAAAATGCTTTTTGTATTAGTAAATAGCCAACATAGGCCCATTTACATGGCTGTGAATTGATTTTGTTGAAACATGTTAGTGTCATATTGCTCCACGGTGGCGTTAGACATTCATCCAAACATGACAAGACACTCTATTATGTATCAAAAGTAGTAAATACTTTTGGAAGAGCATGAGCCCAAAGAATGCATGACGTTGAAGGCCGGATTCCACCCCCCTTCCCCAAAAAAAAAAAATAAAAAAAAAAAAAAAAGTATTCTTGCAAGAAAGTAAACGTTCCTCAAAGGATGAATATGGAGCTTGAGAGTGGCTTACCTTCTCATGCTGTTGACAGTGTTTGCCTCTAGTGAAGCCAATTACTCTGAATGCGCTGTGACGATGTCCAATTGGATGAGTGAGTTGCAACATAGGAAGGAAAATAATTGGTATAGAGAGAAATCACTTTTTTAATTAATGCATGTAATTGTCCACATTTTGTGGCAACACACATGGTTGTAAAAGTGCAAGGCCGAGTTCAACAAACGCTATAAGCTATGTATTCTGGAGCAGCTGAGCCAATCAGTCATGACAATCAATTTCTTGGAAAACTCGTTAATGAAGCAGTTGTTTTGCTCTTGTAATTACCTTTAGATACAAGGATTCCATTTGGGTTGCTCAGTGTATTGAGGTTGGAATCTATGGATGGTTTCTCCAAATAATTTTCCAGGGAGCCTTTTTTTTTTTTTGTTCAGAGTGCAAGAGATTTCTGATTTAAAAAGAAAAGGGTGAAAGGGAGTTTTTGGGATGCATTGGGAACATAATTTATTTCTTTCTTTGTTTGTGGCCTTCATGCAGCATAAGTGTTTGACACTGTCAACTTAACTTGCCAAATTAATTCTTCCACTAGATTGTTAGTTGTTAAAAAATGCTACATAGATATGATGGTATATGCCTTCCTCTTCATCCTCATAATCACTGTTGACCAGATAGTCGACAGGTACGTTGCTGTGGGGGATGAGGCATTTCTCTCGAGTCATGGAGATCAGTTCTATCCATTCGTCCTAGGAGCAGCCACCCAAATCCAAGCAGCTTTAACCAAAGCAAACTTAGGAAGCAAGGTGAAAGTTGTCGTTCCATGCAGTTTTGATGCATTCCAGTCTGAGTCAAACCTCCCCTCTGAAGGACATTTCAGGCCTGATATCAACAAAACCATGATTCAACTGCTAACATTTTTGAGTGAACATCAGTTGCCCTTCTTTGCGTCAATATCACCCTTCCTCAGCCTCCACCAGAGCAAGAATATTTCCCTTGACTTTGCTCTCTTCAAAGGAACTGCGCGGACTCATAATGACAGCCACAGAATATACAAAAACAGCTTCGACTTGAGCTATGATACCCTAGTCACGGCATTGTATAATGCTGGTTTCCCTCAGATGGAAATTGTTGTAGCTCAGATTGGTTGGCCAACAGATGGAGCAGCTAATGCTACCTCAGTCATTGCCAAGGACTTCATGAAAGGTCTTATAGACCACATCCACAGTAAAACAGGGACGCCGCTTAGGCCTCGGAATCCTCCTTCGGAAGTGTACATTTTAAGCCTTTTAGATGAAGACCAACGAAGCATGTCTGCTGGAAATTTCGAGAGACACTGGGGCGTGTTTACTTTTGATGGCCAGGCAAAGTACCACATTGATTTAGGCCAGGGTTCCAGAAAATTGTGGAATGCACAGAACGTCGAGTACCTTTCTTCCCGATGGTGTGTTGTGAACAATAACGCAAACTTGTCCAATGTGACCGCTAGTGTTTTAGATGCTTGTTCTGTTGCCAATTGTACTGCAGTCTCTCCTGGTGGATCTTGTTATAACATCGGTTGGCCTCGCAATGTGTCCTATGCATTCAACAGCTACTACCAACAGCACGATCAAAGAGCGGACAGCTGTTATTTTGGAGGATTAGGATTGATCACAACCGTCGATCCATCTACCGATACTTGCAGGTTCACTGTTGGACTACAGACTTCACATTCATCGATTCTTGTCTTGCCTCAACTTCTGTTGATGAGCTCTCTTTTTACAACTATTTCGATGGGTTTTGTTTTCCTCACAAAATTTTATGAGCTCTAGGAAGGGGGAAGTTAATGTAGAGGCAGGTTCACTGCTCATTGATCCGCCAGGTATCCTCTGGTACAGGACTCAATGACTACCTCGGCTGAACTATGTTTGTGTAGAGCAGAGAAATGTCGTAAGTCATCGTTTTCTTTCTCTTTCCTTTCCTATTGAATCATCTCACAAGAGATAACAAGAACTGAAAATATCTACTTTCATTGGACCTCGTGTCGAGTTCCTCCGACGGCCTTCAATTTTTTGAAAAACTTGATGTTCTCTGATGTTGACACGGACATGAACGCAGACACCAGCCTAGACTACTCCACTAAGTTAAAAGTACCTCCTGATCTAATTTATAGTAATTATTGACCTACTTTCAGATTTAATTTTGTTTTTCATGTTAGACATGTAACATTGCTTATCGCCCCACGAAAGGAACTACATTAGTGTTGCCGGGACATTGGTATGTATGGGGTGAATATTTATCAGCGAACATAATTTAACGTTTGACATCGTGAAAACTCTGTCATCCATATTTTGTGTTGTCCATTGCTGGTTACCAGAACAGATAGACATTCTTCATTTCTGTAGCTTATTTCCAATTTTTCTTTTTTGCTCTGTTTCTATCTTATCCTATACTACTATACAAGCCACATCGTGTGTGCTATGTGCCATGTGCAGGTTACGAAACCTTGCTCCTTCCTCACGCATCCTCACCCTACTCCGCCCGAAGGTGGGGATTCGAAATCCCCATCTCCTTTTACCCAAATGGAAATAGTGGCCACCGGGGCAATCCCCCAGTGGTTAGCTTATTTCCAATTGGAGCGTTTCTTTTTTAGAACTTTCTCTGTACTGTGTAATAATTGTGTGGAAAAGGGTAGCCTTCATTGCTATACTTGTATGCATTAGAAAAAGAATGGAGTGTTTCTTCTTTGAGAGTTTCTCTGTACTCTGTGTCTTAATCTTGTGGAAGATGGTGAAGCTAATTGGACCATTTAGACCTCTGTATCACAATTACTTCAAGTCCTTAGGTGGTCCCAAACAGCGAAAACCAATGAAAGTGATAAGGTTCTCCTGCATTCACTCACCAAGGCTACAAGAAAACTCTGGTCGTCAACTAGTTTCTTCTCTCTCTGATATTCACTCAAATAGCAAGCTTCACATACTTCAACACACAATTCAAATGCATTATATTTCTCAAGAAGCCAAAAGGAGGAGAAACTACAAGTTGACGTACAGATAACGTTCCATTGATGCTGCTGAAGGACTTCTAAGCACCGAAGAAGGCAGGGAATTCGACATATAAGCATATGGAAGAGCTCAGTTTGCTTTACTGGGGCTTGCCGAAAGACGAGGATGAGGATGATTTTTCTTATGAAGAACATGACGGAGCTCACTGCTGTGTAACTGTGGAGAAAGATATTGAAGCCGAGTTTGCAAAGGTTACTGAAATCAGCAGCTTCTCTGGGGATGGCAAAGAAGAGGAGATGGAGGTATTGCTGTTGAAGTTGAATTACGAAGAGGTGCTGAGCGCCTGGTCAGAGCACAATCCTCTTTACACTGACGATGATCATTACCCGCTTCCCATGGCGGCCACTAGCAGCTGCTACTATGTTAGTTCTTCAGAGGTTTATTACACACATTCCATCATTTTGTCTCTACTCTTTCTTCCATTAAATTATCTGTCTGTTCAGGTAACCAGCATTAAAACTGATAATGTGTAACTTGGTACATGGTAAAGAGTGAGAAGGGAAGCTAGCTTGATGAGGTTCAAGGAGAAGTGATGCACGAGAATCTTCTTCAAGAAGATCAGATACCAAGTATGCAGAGTTGCCAGATTAGAGAGCAGTTTGGCGAGAATGATGAGATAGGATTGGTGGTGCCCTGGTGCGAGCAGTTGAGCGTTCTGTGCCACACTTCCGTCGGTGGGTTCTTGTCACAATGTGGGCGGAACTTGACCTCTGAGACCATCTTCGCTGGCCTCCCCATGCTCACCTTCCCCTTTCACTGAAACCAGGTCTTGAACACCAAGCTGGTTGTGGAGGATTGGTTGGAGCTTCAATAGGAAGGCGTTGAGCACATGGTGCCGAGGGAAGAAATTGCTTGGCTCATACGGCAGTTCATGGATCCGGAGGACGAGGAAGTCAAAGCAATGAGGAGAGCAAAGGAACTTCAAGAGATAACCCAAAACGCCATCCTGAAGGGCGGATCATAAGCACTGCATTACTTGAATAGCAATGTCCTTTAAGATGTTTGCTTTTGAGCCTCCAGAAAATAATTATGGTTGACTACTATGCCAGGACCACAAATGGGGGATGAATTATGAAACGACAACGTCTGGTGGATAAAATAGTGTCCCTTTGTCAAAGTTCAAACAGATAAGTAGGGAACACTGAATGATAGCACATTCCACCCAGTTGGCCACAGTTTGAATATGCGATGATGCAATTCAGCTTACTATTTTTGAGATAATTGCATCCATTCCTTTCTTAAATTAACATTGCTTGCATTGTCGGGTCGATGGATATCTCTTGGAGTCGCGAGCTGGGCCAGGGCGGCCAAGACAGGACATGCGATGGCGATTCCATATCCAGGAAGAGGCCATGAAAACTGTGATCGGCACACGGTATTCTCAATGCTTTGGGGCTAGTCTGCCGCTGTCAGTTAGAGCAACTTCTTTACCAGCGAGCGGCTGGCGACCGCAATCTTGTCCAACAGGTACCCTTTTTTGAGCAGCTTGGATTGGGAAGAAGAGGAACATCACGGTGGCGTCATTCTGGCCCATGACCTCCTTGTTCAGAACAACCGCGTCCCCATTAATTTGGCAGGTGCTGTGCATTACTAGTTGGAGAGGATGATCAAAGGAGATCCACCATCATGCTGGATGTTAGCTTTTCTTCCCGAATGCCCTTTCTCCATTTGGTGTTCTCTTGGCTTGCTTTCGCCATTTCCCCATTACTTGGAACTCTTCCAAAAACTAACTCCTCACCTCAGGAACGGCATCTCAAGATGCTTGTCCCCATTACTTCAGCTGGCTAGACTCTCAACCATAAGCCTCCATCCCGTACATTCCCTGGGGAGTTTCCTATCAGTCACGCGCGACCAAATAGATGAGCTTGGAGTTCGGTTCTTGCGGGCGAGTCAGGACCGTCACACCCCAAATCCCACGAGAATATGGGAAATGAAAGGGCTGTCCTCCTGCCTGAAAAGACACGGCGTCACACATAGCCAAGAAAATATCTCTCTCTCTGTACATCTGATAAACAGTTATCCGAAACATATACTATTCCGAAAGAGGAGAAAGGGGAATTCGCGCGTACACACCTTGGACATTCCGACAAGTCGGATGAACGCTGTTTCGCAGCCCTTGGTAAGATTCAACCTTTTGTTCATCTAATTGGAAGAAATTTTGGAGTGAAGCCATAAATTCGGATCAACGTGAATTCCGAGTTTAAAAATTGGAACAAGAGATAAAACGCTTTTCACCTAGGAAAGTCTAAACCAAATCACAATGTTCCCTCAAGCCACCGTACTCGAAGTATAGTCAATTAAAAGCGAATTCAAAACTAAGGTTCGGTTGTTTCAAGGAAAATAAATTATTGTCGATAATGAAAATATTTTTTTAACTAATTATTTCAAGTAATTACAAAAATATTTTTCAAATAATTTATTTTTAATGAAACAACGGATTAAATGTCCACATTAACTAAGACTCAAAACTCAAATGTTCGCCACGAGTCGACAAAAGACCTTAAAAATGGCCAATCACGATGAATAAGCATTGATGTGAAGAACAATCGCTCGTGCGATGAATGATCTCACTTACGACAAATTTTCTCATGTTAAATCTCTCATTATCGAGCTCCAATTCCAGGTGCTTACTGTCAAAAGATAGCCCTTTTGAAATACTAAAAGATCCTAAACTTCACCTATTCAAAAGACGGCCAAAGACGAGCGAAAATCGTTGCCAAAAATAGAAGTTCAAAACCGCGCACTAATGCGCGCTTTAAAAATTCATTCCCACCAATCGATAACTCGGAATTGGTTTTGCTCCATAACATCCTAAACTATCATTTCCACGTAATTCACAGCTTAACAACTTATAAATTGGACGTAGAAACTCATAATGCGCATGTATCTGAATTTATAACTTAATTCCAAAACTCTTCTGATTAGATGAACAAGGCTGAATCTTACCGAACGCTGCGAAACAGAATTAATCCGACTTGCAAAGCCTGTACGTGCGAGTTCCCTTTCTCTTCTTTCCTTCTTCTTTGTTTTGTTTCTGAACTAGCTAGCTGTCTCTCTCTTTTCTTCTTATCTCTCGGGCATGTCTCCTGTTTTTATTTTATTTGTTTAAAATTATTCTGGTTTTTTCTTCTTCGTTTCTTCAAGGCTCATGCAGAACTTGGGAGCTCATTAAGTGGGCTGAGTTTGGGCCCTTGGGCTTTGGTCCCATATAACAAGGACATTGGTGTTTGCAACGATAGGATCGTGTGGTGGCCCTGGGGTGATCAGCTGAAGGTGCGGAACACAGTGTTAGGCCGGAGGAGGGCTCTGAGGCATTGCGGATTGAACTCCATTCTGGAAGCTATCTTCGCCGGCATCCTAATGCTCACCATGCCAATCTTTGGATCAAATTCCCAACTGAGAGCAGTAGGTCGAGCAAGACGGAAGATCGGTTGGAGGGGAAGAAGAAAAAGGACCAAATTGGTGTCAAGTAAAGCCATTCAGGAGATTGTCCAGAGGCCCATGGTCTTGGACAGTGAGGATGGAAATGAAACCAGGAAGTGGGATATCAATGCTGTCATCTTGGTGCTAATTCAGGTCTAAACTTTTTTTTGTGTGCTAATTTCGTCCTAAGTTTTTGCTAATTCATTTCTAAACTTTTGTATTAGTATTAATTCAGTCCAAATCTTTTGCATCTTTTTTCAATGAATCAATCCATCCAATTTTGGCCGTGAATTGTGACCGTGAACGTCTGTTGTCCTGCATGGTATAGTTGGCGCAGACGGGAACATGTTTCATATTGTTTTAATATTTCTAAATATTTTTAATATTTTTTTTAAAAGTGGCCATAAATCCTTGACATGATTAAAATTATTAAAAATAATATGAAAAATGTCCACGTCAGCACCAATTGTACCATGCAGGACAACGACGTCCATGCCAGCAGTTTACGGTCAAAATTGACGGATTGACTCAATTGAAAAAAATGCAAAAGATTTAGAACTGAATAGCATAAATACAAAAAGGTTTATGATTGAATTGACATTAAAAAAAAAAATTCAAGATTGAATAGCACCAAAAAAAAGGTTAGGACTGAATTGGCACCAGTGCAATAGGTTTATAACTTTTTGACACTTTCCCCTTTCATCGCGACATCTCGAAGAAAATGACATGCCAATGCATGAACCCATGGACTCTCGAGTACCCGAATTCAGGATCTCTCAATATGATCCATGAGTTTTAAATCAATGTGCAATGTTGTTCCTCAACTTTTAATTATTCGATGTGATCCTTAAAATTTTGATATATTTTTTCAACTATTCTTACATTATATGAAGAATTAAATGTTGTCTCTAAGCTTAAATTAATAGTATGATAACATTGATTTTTTTTAATAGCCTAAAGACAATCTGAATATTATCAAAAATTCACAGACCATATAAATAAATTGAAATTTCATGGACATATTGCATGTTAGACTAAAGTAAATGCCATATTGAATAAATTAAAATTCTTAGATCATATTATACATTAAATAAAATTCAGAAATTTTGGCGTTATCTCTGCAAATAATGTCTTGTGATCATCCTGATTACGTTGAATTAATTGCTGGGCATCGCCATCATGAGTTGAAGTGGCATCCACGTTCGTTCCATATCTTGTTTTGCCTCGAGCAGACCAATTCATTTGGTAAGGCATGACTTCATTAGACCTCGTACGTCATCACTTACCCACTCCCATGATTTCCCTGTAATTGCCGGTGATTCATCGCACAGGTCGGCCACTACCAATTTGATCGGCCGGCGGCCCGTCGGAACGAGCGGCCACGCACTCAAACGTTTTCACCGCCCACCACCACCGCCTAAACGATCGAATGGACAGCCAAGCACCGACCTGCCACATGGTGGCGATGCGTATCCAGACGAGGCCACATCAACCCCATGTTGAACCTGTGCAGATCCTAGCCTCTCAAGCCCCGCACGTCGTCGTCACCTTCGTCCTCCCGAGGAGTGGCTCGGCCTCATCGGCTCCGACCAGAGACCGAGCAACATATCCTTTGCCACCATCCCGAACGTGCTCCCATCTGAGCGGGTCCGGGCTCAGCACTTCTCAGGGTTTTGTCGAGGCCGTCTTCCACCAAGATGGAAGCCCCGTTCGAGGAGGTGCTCCAACGGCTCCGCCCTCTGCCGACCTCATTATGGCCGATGCGTTCCTGATCTGGGCAGGTCGGCATCGGGAACCGGAGGAACATTCCGGTGTGCCTTGTTTTGGCCTACTGCTGCGTCCAACTTCTCCTTCTTCTACCACTTACAACTTCTTGAGCAGAAGGGCTATTTACCACAGAATTTGTCAGGTCAGCCATCGCTTTAAGTTCGTTTCGAAATCAAAATAGTCAAATTTCCAATCCTGCCTATCACACGGCAAATATTTTGGGTCTTGTTAATAAGTGCCTAGTAGATAATTGTAGCTCGAAAAAGTGTGCATTTCGCCAAACAAGCCAAAGTCGGACCATGCTATTTCTGCACACAAAATCACAAACCATTTTGCCGCTGTTCTTGCTGTTTTTGTGACAAACCCCATATCGACTGAGCGATTGAGCGGGGAAGCCAGTGATCGTCGGGGCTAAAGAGTTGGAGAAAAGCGGCTCCGATAGACTTTTAGAATGATGAAACCTGGGCGCGAAGGAACTGAATTGCACACAAGAAGTATGCACTGGACACGTGTAGTGCATTTTGACTTGTTTTGAAAAGTGTCTGCCTATATGTAAAAGGATACAATTTGAGACTTCAACGGAACACGACACTTCAATGTTGGAAATCAAGGGGGATGTCGTAATTTGATATCATAACGCAACCTATCGAAGATGTGCAGTCGAGGATGAAATTGTGAAACTCAATATAAGACCGATACATGTCACAGCTGTAATGCTCATAAATCCCAAATCAATGTCCATTTCATTATTTTACCAAGTAATTGTTCTATTGCACAGTAAAAGGGGAAGAAATGGTTATGGATTGCATTCCTGGATTACTCGAAACGGTTGACGGACTTGGTTCGTGGCAGGAGCGAACAGTTGATGCAGAGAGTCCGCCACATGTTCAACGGGCCGGCAGTAGGGCGCGGTCCTGTTGCTTTATTCTGTGTACGGAAATGGAATTCTCAGGCGCGTCGGACGCTTTGAAACCGAGCCTGTCGTTCTATCTACACCGTTCGCCGTCCATCCATCCGTTATTGAGCTCGAAGACAATTCTCGCTCGAACAGCGACTGAATTACATAACAAAGTGGCGGATCGCCAGCCGCGACAGCTCTATTTTGTACCTGTCGCTAGAAGCTTCCTTCCTCCCCCGGTCTCGCCTCCCAAAGGGACGAGATCGCGGCGGATTGCGCGACAGTAATGTCGGTTATGTGGGTGATGGGCAATGAGCTCTAGGCTGAAGGAGTGTTGCCGGTGGCGACAGGGGATCGTGGTGCCGTGGTGCACAATGAGGGCATGTCGCATCCGCTGTTGGGGGGTTTTGACCCATGTGGTGGAATCGATCCAGGAGGGATCCTACTCGGCGGCTTCCGTTCCTGGGGTACCAATGCCTTCGACCAAGATCACAAATTGCAGGCTGGTCGTGGACGAATGGAAGGTCGGGTTGGGGGGTCAGCAGGGCGACATTGGCGGGCTATCGCAAGTTCAGGATGCGGACTACAGCGAGAGCAGAGAATTGAGGAGGAGGGCCAAAACATCCTTGGTGAGTTATGCCACACGCAAGCGGACCAGAGGATCATCCAGAATAATATCCGCCGCCTCGTTAGGGGACATTCCAGCGGCCGCAAGCGAACATTCAGACAATAATTAGTGCTTTAGTCTTTGGTTGTGCATAGCCGAAATTATTGTTTCCTTGTCGGTTCCGCAAGGGATGAAATTTTCCGCTTTAGAGAAACAAAGGACAACCAGGGTGACTACCAAAATAGGTGAAAACGAATAGAAAAGTAGATGCGACAAGAAGCCAGCTTGTGTTCCAACGTAGACGACTTTGGAATTGTTTCTCTTCGTTTTTGCATGCCTAGTTCTTTGAAACAAATTGCAGTCTTGATGCCGCCATGACATGAGAGGGTATCTCTCCTCTTGGGTTGTATTCAAGCGATATGGCGCCAAAGCTTAGAGTCAATGCAACTCGCATATGGAGGATTGGAGGATCGGTTCGAGAATTCAGGAGGGGAAGGGAAGCACATGGAAGGAGGAAAGCGACCGCGGGCGAATCCGGCCGGCCCATCAGGGGTCAGGGGACGATGGAAGCCAAAGCAATGAAGAAGACAGTGCGGAACTTGGAGGAGATAAACGAAATGCTGCCGAATGGATAATCGTTCTGGTTCGAGCATCGATTGCTTTCGGTGAGCGCATCGTTTTGGGATAATCAAGCCGAAATAGTAAAACAAGCTCTTTACTAACG
>JAGVVM010015233.1:0-17729 GCA_019149425.1 Psidium friedrichsthalianum | reverse complement strand
AAGACCACCCCCAATTATCCACAGGGTTCAACAGTACATGAATGGAACATATAGTTGAGAAGCCTCCTCACCGTTCTCAAACAGCGGACACTCTTATTTTCCTAGTTTCCATTAAAAAACACTAAATTGTGGCCTCTCTTGGCCACAAGGCTCTGAAGATGCTGGAAAGTCAGGGAGTACCACAAACCCTGAAAGAGGTCCTTAGCCATAAAACTTCATCTAAGCTCCCGGTGGCTATTAGGCTAGCACCTCAATAAGCCCAATCTTTATAACCTCCTTCCACCGAGATGGGGGGGTATCCAGAAGTTGTGTTTCATCAATCTCATTCGACCCAAACTCCTTGGACATAACCAAAGAGCATCGGCGAAGTTTTTTTTAAAGCAGGAGCTTTGCTCTTCTTCTTATCTTCTTTGAGTACTCTGTAATATTTTTTAAATCAGGCTTGGACCAGGGGTGTCGAAATTAGATGAGACTTTCCTGAAATTTCCTCCTAAAGAATTACATGGACTCACTAAAGGTTCCTTTCCTTTCCTCTTGGATGTTTCTTCTGAAGTAGTAGTCTCCATCAATTCCTGCGGATTGTAACCTCCAGCCTCTATTGGCACTGCAGCTTCTTCAGCATTAGCATGGGTTTGTGTTTCAGGAACCATATCTTCTTCGTTGGCTAAAGGGAACTCATTCCCGAAAAAGAGTTTCCAAAAAGGGCTAGCCTCCCTTGCTTCCGCTTTCAGCCAGGAGCCAAATTTTCCCTCCCCAACTCTTCCGGAATCATTTTCTGAGTATGGCACTTTGTCACCAGCTGGTCGTGAAATGTCCAATTTTACCACAGGAGTAACAGAATCTAGGTAGACGTTCATACTTGAAGTCAACCCATAGCTGGTCCTCATCTAAATTCAGCAGCATTCCAGGTAGGAGGCAGTTATTAAGGTCTAACATTACCTAACTTTCCCCAACTTACAGAGCCCTCCCTCTTTTGCTTCCATTTTTATATCCACCACCTTTCCTATAAAATTTCCTACCCTATTGAGAGTAGATTCATTGATCATGAGCAAAGGCAAACCAACTACTTGAACCCAGAACGCACAGTGAGTGAAGATATGGCGATGAATAGGTACTTTCGGTATCAATTTCTGAATTATCAATAAGTTGCTTGCGAAGGACCAGGGACTTGCGTCTAACACCCTCTTCATAACCATTTCTGATCTAAAGGTGAAGGAAAATAACCCCTGTTCATGCTGGTCACACACAAACTCTTCTGTTTTCCACGCTTTCTGCATTGTAGTTATAAAGGCTTGCACATTGATGTTAGGGTTAGAATACAGCTTACCCAACAAAGTAAGATTGCATAGCTGCAATTTGTTTTCAGGCACAATCCTCCGATATGTCAGCGACAAACTCTTTAGTCCACAAGTTACCCAGGCTCTTGCACAGGGCAGCCAGGCGCTGCTCTTTATCAACCGCATACTCCATTTGACTGATTGATTTTTGATTTCAGGAGACTCGTAGAAGCAAACCAACCTCTTGGATGAAGGGAGCTCTAAGGGAGTCGAAGAAAAGACAAGAAGCCATAAAACGGGGGCCACAGAGAGGAGAGGGGGCCACAGGACAGATAGGAGGAGCTTCCAAGAAGACTCAAAGGGGCGGAAGGAGAGGAGAAGAAGACTGAAGAACGCAGAAAGGAAAACCCCAAAGGCTAGGTTATCTTCCATGGGGGATTGGGCGACAGGAGCTTAGGGTGGGATGCGTGAGGCAGGTGTGATTTCCATTGCGGGAGGGAAAAGACGAGGGTAGGGTTAGGGTTTAGCTATCTCCATGGATAGGGTTTCTCTTAGAAAGAGAGAGAGACTCTCAACAGAGAGAGAAGCTTGCACTATTGCGACAGAGTTGAATATACGGAAACTTGCATTGGATATTACAAGCTAATTTCAGAAGATGTTTGACAACTACCATTTCGTGAAATTTCAATAAACCCATTGTCATATTTAAAAAAATTTAAAAGGCAAGTCAGAAAACAAAACAAGTGAATTATTGGTGAATTAAATCGTTAACTTTAGACATCTAAAGAGTTAAATTTTTTGAGAGGTTTTAAAATAAAACGACGAAGAGAAATTGGATTGAAGGGCGACAAGTTTTCACATCCCACCCCGCCTTTAGACATAAGAGGCATTTATTATGGACCCATGCACTCTTCTCCCTAATTTCGTTGATGTAATTTTGAATTGTTAGTAAATGTGCAACCTAATTTTTGAATTATATGAAAATATTCAATATCGGTCTTTTCAAAAATTAAAGTTAGGGGATCTTATGAAGTGGCTTCCAATCCATTAAGTTTAAATAGCAAAAAAAAAGTAACACATGGATTATCCCAGTAAGATATTCATCCCAAATCATAATATATAATCCATGTGCATTAAACAATGTTGGGACATGTTCGGGCCATAATTTTTTTTTTTTACTTTACAAAAGTAGATGGATAAAAAAATGAGCATGTCAACTCATCCTTTATTTTGACAAAAAAAAACTTCTCCTTTTATTATGACAAAAAAAAAACTCATCCTTTTCATACTCCAACTTTGTCATTTAAAAAAATAGAAGAATAAATTTAGTATTTACTAATAGTTCGAGGATCACATTCAACAAATTATATGTCTAAGGACAATGTTGTATATTGGGTCATGCCATGTCGTAACCTCGTCAATCAAGATGTGATTTAAGAAAATATCATTCAGTTTGGGATGTAGAAAAACACAACCCTTTTATGTATCATCATCTTTTGATAGTATAAGTTCTTTTTGGATAAATCTCAATATAAACTCGGGAAAATTCTAATAAGAGTTCGAAGTGCCCTTATTTTTTCAAATAAGAATCTTAAGTGATTTTTATTTCAAATAAGAGTCTAAAGTGTTCTTCTTATTCAAATAAGGGCCTAAAGTAGTTATGGTTATTTCAAATAAGAGTCTGACTTTGTAGACCGGCCGACTAAGGGTATTTTCTTTAAAATAAATTTTTAAACTTATTTTTTAATTAAATTAAATTAATACATAAAAATTGAAAGTTAAAATATAAAAAAAGAAAACCACAAGCTAGAGGGCTGCCTCTCGCATGTGGATGCCCCATCACTAGTGGGGCCCTCGCCTTTTGTCAACAAGGTCACCTGTTTTTTTTTTTTTTAGTTTTTTTTCAATTCTAAAAAATAGAAGAGGGAAAAAATAAAATAAAATAAAATAAAATAAAAGACAAATTTCCCTAACCAACTAGTGAGAGGCCCTTTTTTTAGACTAGTATGACTACTTCAGACTTTAATTTGAAAAATAAGAACATTTCAAGCCTTTTGAAATAAGGCCCACTTGAGACCCTTATTTGAGTAAATGAAGGCATTTTGGACTCTTATTTGAAAATTTCTTATAACCTCTGCTACTATAATTTGGACAATTCGGATTATTTTATGTGGCTTTGTTTATTTCACAAAAACAAGTTATTTGAATAATATTTCCTAATAAATGATCACATATATCGCTTAAAAATAATTAATTAATGAAATATATGTTCATTATCGACAACAATTTGTGTCAACGATACAAGCGATATTTTAAAAAATACTTTTCAAATACTCATTTTTTGTGAAACAAACATAGCCTTAGGTTGTGTTTGGTTGGTGAAAAACTCTATAAAAAAGGAAAGTGATTTCGTGGAAAATGGCTTATTCTCCTTTGTTTGGTAATATGTTATCCAAAACATTTTCCGGCATTCATTTCTCATTGGTAAAATAATTTCAACTCATGACATTATTTGAGGCAAAAAAATATTTGAATTTTTAAATGATTTTTTATTTTTAGTAAATTGTTTATATTTTATTAAATTATTTTTACATTAGTTAATGCTATTTTTTATTTTCTCCTTTTCTTCTTCAGCAATGGTCACTAGCCACAAGAGGTGAGCCTCGCTGGTCTTGAGTGGGTGAGCTCAAGCTTGAGCTCGCTATGTAGCTGGCGAGGCTCGACCTCATGTGGCTGGCGATCGACAACTGAAGAAGAAAAAGAAAAAGGAAACAAACAATAAATAATTAAAATATTTAAAAAAGTACAAAAAATAAAATATCAAAAATTTGATAGGAGTAATTCTAGAAAATGTTTTCACATCTTTAAATTGGGAATTCATTTCCTAACTTTATGCATAAATTTTATTTGACAGGAAAGTGTTCTCTTTTTTTTTTTGTCGAAAGAAAGTGTTTTGCGTTGACTAAATTATTTTCAGCAAACCAAATGAGAGAAAGTTCGGAAGATTAGTTTCCCTATAACACTTTCCCTAAAACAAACACACCATTACCCCTAGCCGTACGAGTTAATTGGCATGCATTTTAATTATTGCACGTGCAGTAACTTTTCACATTTTGTACTTTAGGCTCCTTTATTTCCCAAAAAACAACTTACACAAAAATTTTTTTTTGGATTTTTGGAATTTGATTAAAAAAATAAGCTAGTCAAGGGAAATATTTTCCTCATCTTTCCTTCCTTTTGTCTTTCATATTTCCTTTCTTTTAATTAGTTGCTTTTACTTTTTTCATTTTTATTTTTTTTTAAAATTTCGATAATATATTTTTTTAAAATTTTAAAATTTTCTTTTAAATTTTTTTCTTTATTTTCCTTCTTCTTCCGTCGATCACCAGCCATAAGTGAGAGAGGCTAGGCATCCCTATCCTCGAGCGAGGCCAAGCCTCCAGACCTTGCTTGAGGCTAGCGAGCTTCAACCACTAGAATCTAGCGAACTCGAGCCTCGCCGGGTGGTGGCTAGTTGAAGAAGAAAGGAAAAAGATAAAAAAAAAAAAGAAGATAAAAGATAAAAAGATAAAAGAATATAGTTAAAAATGTATTTTTTAGAATGATAATAATGAAATAAAATATTAAGAGACGTATGTGGTGGAAATCGATTTTCCTATCAAATGGCGAAAAATATCTTCTTGTGTGTTTTCAAGTTTCAATCAAACACTAAAAAATTTGTTTTTTCCCTAAAAAATGAATTTCTAAAAAGTATTTTTCAAAAACGTTACATATTTTGTAACAAATGAAGCCTTGACGAAGCTCACACGGCTAAGCCCACTTGGCTACGCGGGTAGGCGGAGCCTTTGACCTTAATCTTTTCCGTGACAGGCTTGTGCAAAACTTGTGGGCCAAAATCCCCAATTCGGCCGTCTTTGGGCAAGGCCTTGAAATCCAACCCAAGCCCACCGACCAGATTGTTGTCACGTTAAAGATTTAAATTTCTATATGTTTCCCATGACTATCCATTTATTTATTTATTTATTTATTTCTTATCTTATGCTATCCCTATTTACATTCTATTTTTTGAACAGGTTTACTCTCTTTCCTAATTCTAATTCCAAATGTAGTTCTCCATCTTCTTTCTTGTAGAATAAAGAAAATTATAAATAAAAGTTTGAAATGCCATTATTTTCTCAAGTAAGAGCTTGACATATACATTATTTTTAAATAAGTGTCTGAAGTAATTAGTCTAAAAGAATGGCATGACATGATGGTCGAGGGGCATTTTCGTCATATGGCATGACATGGTCGAGAGGCATTTTCGTCATTTATTTTTTCAATTTTATTTATTTATTTATTTTTCCTTTTCCTTACTTTTTTTACCCTATTTTTTTCTTTACCTTTTCTCTTTTCCCTCCGCCGCTATTGTCGGACCTCATCGTTGGCTAGTGGAGGTCGCCAGACTCAGGCGAGGGTGACCCTCGCCCGACACAGGCAAGAGCAACCCTAACCCTCACTTGGGCTGATGAGGGCGGCCCTTGCCTTAGGCCCAACTACAGGGAGGGAAGAGGGAAAGAGCAAAAAAGAAAAGAAAAGAGAAGTAAAAAATATCAAGAAATTTAAAAAGTACATTTCGACTTTTTTTTACTAAAATACCCCTTCTTTTCTTTGACTATAGGAATAGTCACATGCTCAAGGACTAGCTAAAATTTCACTTAATATGATCTGATCATTTTGAGCTCTTATTTGAGACGATTTGCCATTTCATGCTTTTATTCGAACTAAAATCCATTTCAGAGACTTATTTCAGAAATGTTAGTGGCCATTATTTGAGAAAATGAAGGCATTTCATGCCTTAATTTCTAATTTTCCCCCTAGAATATTCTTGAGATCTTCTGCAAACGTGAAGGAAGTTAAGAATGCAATACTTCTCCTCTTTGCTTGCCGACATGGACTTTCACTATTGTCGTCCATAATTTATTATGTTTTTTTTTTTTTTAGGTTGATTTCTTTGACAGTGATCTTTAACGGCTACAAGGAAGAACCGATAGCTCTCACTTGACGATGACGAGACCAGCCCTTTCGGCTCAAGTCTTCGTCAGTCTTGTGGCCAAAGAAAGCAAAAGGTCTCTCTCTCTTTCTCTCTTTTCTCTTTAGTAAGGAAGGAGAAGTCTTTTGTTACTCTGAAGTCCGGGAGCTTTGCGTGCTCTAGGGTTTACGCTCTCTTTCTCTCCTTTTCTCTTTAGTAAGGAGAAGAGAAGTCTTTTGTTACTCTGAAGTCTGGGAGCTTGCGTGCCTCTAGGGTTTACGCGGTTTCAAGCTTTTCAACTTCCTTACTCCACCATGGATAGCCTCGAGAGCTAGAAGCCCAGGTGCAAAAAAGTTCTACACATGTTTTCCTTTCATAATGCTGGAAGAGCTCATCCGAAACACGTAAATTCCGAATCCATGAAATACTTACAGCCCAAAAGAGACCGGTTCCAGCATGGGGATTTCCTTTTTCCTTTGTGATATGGTGAATAAAGTTTGTGCCATGCGCTTAATCCCTCGTATGTACCAAGCAACTGAATCAACACTCGTCGTGCATTTTTTGTTGTAGTTGTTTCTTAGGAAGATTTACGTGTCGATTTCCCCGTAAAAATTTAAAGAATCATGGAAAAATTATATCCCCGTTTTACATATGTAATAACATGAGTTTTGTTACAACTGGCCTAGTTACCTAAATAAAGAAATATTCTTATTTTCAATTCATTATTTTCTCTCGTGATAGGTCGACTAGTGTATTTGCAATAAATATCTTTATTAATGTAGCATATGCGCGCGTGTTTTGTGTTTGGACAAATTGAAATTCGAAAGATTAAGCTAAACAACTTCATTGTTATATATTTTGAACTATCAAATAAAAAAAAATCATTGATAATACGCAAATTATGAAAGAAAATATATTTAGGAAAGATACGAGCATTTTAAGATATGAGATCCTTTTAGGTAGGTTATATTTGGATAGAAAAGATTCAAACTTCATATTGGATATAGCCTTTGTTTGGCAAGATGCCATAAGTTTTCGATGAGAACTTTAATACTTCTCTAGAGATAATTTATCAAGAAATTAGCTTACGCATTAGCCAATAGATTCAATTAAAAAATAAGTGATGAAGTATTCTTTTGGGAAGAACATAACGATGGAGATGACGAGGTCCCCTTTTCTTTTATACAATAATATAGATGGTCAAAGAGTGCTCAGGGCTTGGGAACATTCATTAACATGACCCAAATGACATTTTGATGGGTTTCTAATGTTCGTGTTAAACAAAAGTTTGAAGTTCCTGAGCCATAAGAGGATGATCCGGGCATTTTTCTTACCATGCCCAATTAAGTAATGTTTTCAATTTTTATTTAAAAGTTGTGATTAAGGACGGCCCTCGTTAACAAGACCCTTGCCCAACACGCGTCCGTTCCCAGCATATTCTGATCCCCTGTGTCCTAAGGTCTGGTGGGGTCCACACGCTTCCAACTGCCAAGCGAATGAAAACCGGAAACTGATCCGCGCGATATCAGAGGATCATCATTATCTCCGAATCTCGGGGGATACGGACAAAAGCGAAGACCGTAAAATTTTTAATTTTGGTCAAAAGCCTGAAATTGTAGATGTTTTGGTCAAATCTCGCGATTCAACGACGGGGATTAATTCCAATGCTCTATCAACCATGGGGAAAAAAAAAAAAATCAAGAACGTTTTCCACCTCCGGATTTTCATGAAAGCTCGTATATTCCATCAACATAATTGCCAATCGTGTAGATGCACATGAAAAAATAAATTGTTAGTTTCACCCTTCTTACAATTATCTAAGAGTGTATTTGGCCCTGTTTGGTTCAGCATTTGCAAGGAGCTTTGGACCCCTAAAGGGGTTTGGCCAAGTGCAAATAGCGTTTGGTTCAATTTTAGAAGACTTTGGGCAAATGCAATTGCATCTCCAAAGCTCCTCAAGGGCCTTAGGCCAAAGTACCTCAAGAGGTACTTTGGGAAGTTGCTTTCCAAAATGCAACTACAATTTTTTATTTTTTATTTTCTGTTTTCTTTTAAGAAAGTATTAAAAAATAAAGTAATAAAAAATAAAAAATAATTTTTCGAAAATATAAAAATTTAAAAAATCGAAACAATGAAAAATAAAAAATAATTAATAAAATTAATTAAAAATAAAAAAAAATAATTAAAGAAAGTAATTAAAAAATAAATAAATTAAAAATAGAAAAATAAATTTTTGAAAATATAAAAATATAAAATTGAAAAATCGAAACAATGAAAAACAAAAATTATTAAAAATAAAAATAATTAAATAAATTAATTTAAAAATAAAATAATTAAATAAATTAATTTAAAAAATAAAAATAATTAAAGAAGTAATTTAAAAAAGAAATAATTAAAGAAAGTAATTTAAAAATAAAAATAATTAAATTAATTAATTTAAAAAATAAAAAAATAATTAAATAAAGTAATTTAAAAAATAAGAAATAATTAAAGAAAGTAATTTAAAAATAAAATAATTAAATAAAAAATAATTTTTTTCTAAAAATAAAATTAAAAAATTGAAATAATTAGAAAAACAAAATAATTAAAGAAATTAATTAAAAATAAAAATGAAAAAATAAAAATAAAAATAAAAATAATTTTAAAAAATAGAAATAAAAGATTAAAAATATAATATAATAAAATTAATTAAAAAATAAAAATATTTTTTTGAAAAATTATTTGAAATAATAATTAAAAATAAAAAAATTGAAAAAATAAAATAAAAATAATTTAAAAATAGAAATAAAAGATTAAAAATATAATATAAGAAATTAATTAAAAAATAAAAATATTTTTTTGAAAAAAATTATTCGAAATAATAAAATATATTAAAAAATCAAATCTTTACAAAGGGTTTTTTTTTCACCAAACAGCATTTACGTCAAGTTGCATTCAAATGCACTTGTTAATTACAATTTACCAAACATATTTGCATTTCACTAATCCCTTTAACTCAAGGTATTTGCAGTTTTCCAAAGTTCCTTGGCCAAATGCTGAAGCCAAACAGGCCCTTTGTTCATGGAAGATTTAAGATTTAAAAAACATTTTTAAAAAAATGATTGATTGGATCACTTGAAAAAAATTAGCCAACAGAAAAATTTTCGTTATCGACAACACTTTATGCTAAAATATTTTTGTGGGTAACGAAATATTTTTTTTGTTTATTTATTTTTTAAATTATAAAACCAATTATTTTTAGGAAATTTTTTTTTTTTCAAATCTTGAGTTTTTTCGCAAAACAAACACACCCCTAAACTTACTTCCTAAGAGCACACTTCGATTGTTTGCTCTCTTCGCTTTCTTGTAACGTGTATTGGCGTGTGCTCAGTAAACAACGGGAAAAAAGTGTTCGGGCGTAATACGTATGGCCAAAACTTGACATTTGGAAGATTTTACAAAATCATCTTGTTGCGAATTATGTGAATTGTTAATTAATTAATGAAATCAATTATAAACATAGCATGAGAATTTATACGCGTACATGTCGAACGAAAATATTTCAAGACTTGAATTTCTCTGTCGTAGGGTTTTCACAAAAACAGAAATTATCAATATTTTGAATATAATGGAATCTATAACATCTCATAGCTTGAACCTATTTGCCATGCGTATGTTCAATGTATGAAATAATGTCACCTTATAGCGGCGTGATGATTTAACCTAAGGGAAGAATCGAGTTCCCTCACTGTAGAAATCTCGAAATAATCTTTTCGATTATTGTTGCATATGCTCAAATAGAGGTTGAATAAATCGAAGTTTTTTTTTTCTTTTGCCAATGCATAGATCAGATCTATTAGTGAGGACTTCGTCTTCCACAATGGAAAATAGCTCGTTGTTCGAATTTAATACTTTTCCTTAAAAACCAGAGAAAGAAGATTAGATTGAGCTTTCTAGGGATGGGAGATTAGTCGCCGGAAGATTTGTTGGCTAGCTCGTGCCATCAACAAGAAATTTCGTTCCCTTGGTAAGCTACCATTGGTCGCTAAACGAGCATGGTTCTTCGGGTTCATAAGGTACTCAAGATACACTTCCCAATAACCAATCAAAATGAAAGCCACAGGAGTAGAGGCGACTGGAGTGGGAATATGCCTATCTACCTTAGGGCAGTTGTCGAACTCACGAGCGGAATTTTGCCTCGATGTATTGCACTCGAAGGTCATAGCAGATTCAAACTTGACGATCGGTCAAATCGGGGTGATAATGCTAACCTACTGATATGAGGAGTTGTGGCAACATGATATATCATAAAATAGGTGGAGTTGAAAGATTAGCTCTTCCTTCTTGGGCTAAAATTCATAATTAGGATGATAAAAAATCATAGTAATTTCTTAAATCTATATAGAAACATAGATAACCCTACATTTCTATATAGATTTAAGAATTACTATGATTTTTATCATCCTAATTATGAATTTTAGCCCAAGAAGGAAGAGCTAATCTTCAACTCCACCTATTTTATGATATATCATGTTGCCACAACTCCTCATATCAGTAGGTTAGCATTATCACCCCGATTTGACCGATCGTCAAGTTTGAATCTGCTATGACCTTCGAGTGCAATACATCGAGGCAAAATTCCGCTCGGAGTTCGACAACTGCCCTAAGGTAGATAGGCATATTCCCACTCCAGTCGCCTCTACTCTGTGGCTTTCATTTGATTGGTTATTGGGAAGTGTATCTTGAGTACCTTATGAACCCGAAGAACCATGCTCGTTTAGCGACCAATGGTAGCTTACCAAGGGAACGAAATTTCTTGTTGATGGCACGAGCTAGCCAACAAATCTTCCGGCGACTAATCTCCCATCCCTAGAAAGCTCAATCTAATCTTCTTTCTCTGGTTTTTAAGGAAAAGTATTAAATTCGAACAACGAGCTATTTTCCATTGTGGAAGACGAAGTCCTCACTAATAGATCTGATCTATGCATTGGCAAAGAAAAAAAAAACTTCGATTTATTTCAACCTCTATTTGAGCATATGCAACAATATCGAAAAGATTATTTCGAGATTTCTACAGTGAGGGAACTCGATTCTTCCCTTAGGTTAAATCATCACGCCGCTATAAGGTGACATTATTTCATACATTGACATACGCATGGCAAATAGTTCAAGCTATGAGATGTTATAGATTCCATTATATTCAAAATATTGATAATTTCTGTTTTTGTGAAACCCTACGACAGAGAAATTCAAGTCTTGAAATATTTTTCGTTCGACATGTACGCGTATAAATTCTTCATGCTATGTTTATAACTTGATTTCATTAATTAATTAACAATTCACATAATTCGCAACAAGATGATTTTTGTAAATCTTCCAATGTCAAGTTTTGGCATACGTATTACGCCCGAACACTTTTTTTCCCGTTGTTTACTGAGCACACGCCAATACACGTTACAAGAAAGCGAAGAGAGCAACAATCGAAGTGTGCTCTTAGGAAGTAAGTTTAGGGTGTTTTGTTTTGCGAAAAACTCAAGATTTGAAAAAAAAAATATTTCCTAAAAATAATTGGTTTTATAATTTAAAAAATAAATAAACAAAAAAATATTTCGTTACCCACAAAAATATTTTAGCATAAAGTGTTGTCGATAACGAAAATTTTCTGTTGGCTAATTTTTTCAAGTGATCCAATCAATCATTTTTTTAAAATGTTTTTTAAATCTTAATCTTCCATGAACAAAGGGGCCTGTTTGGTTCAGCATTTGGCCAAGGAACTTTGAAAATGCAAATACCTTTGAGTTAAAGGGATTTAGTGAAATGCAAATATTGTTTGGTAAATTGTAATTAACAAGTGCATTTGAATGCAACTTTGACGTAATGCTGTTTGGTGAAAAAAAACCCTTTGTAAATGATTTGATTTTTTAATTATATTTTATTATTTCGAATATTTTTTTTCAAAAAAATATTTTTATTTTTTAATTAATTTTCTTATTTATATTTTTAATCTTTTTATTTCTATTTTTAAATATTTTTATTTTTTTTTTCAATTTTTTTATTTTTAATTATTATTTCAAATAATTTTTTCAAAAAATATTTTTTATTTTTTTAATTATTTTATTATATTATATTTTTAATCTTTTATTTCTATTTTTAAATTATTTTTATTTTTATTTTTATTTTTTCATTTTTTTTTTTTAATTAATTTCTTTAATTATTTTGTTTTTTCTAATTATTTCAATTTTTAATTTTATTTTTAGAAAAAAATTATTTTTTATTTAATTATTTTTATTTTTAAATTACTTTCTTTAATTATTTCTTATTTTAAATTACTTTATTTATTATTTTTTTATTTTTTAAATTAATTAATTTAATTATTTTTATTTTTAAATTACTTTCTTTAATTATTTCTTATTTTTAAATTACTTTCTTTAATTATTTTTATTTTTAAATTAATTTATTTAATTATTTTTATTTTTAAATTAATTTATTTAATTATTTTTATTTTTAATTAATTTTTTTTGTTTTTCATTGTTTCGATTTTTTCAATTTTTATATTTTTATATTTTCAAAAATTTATTTTTATATTTTTAATTTATTTATTTTTTAATTACTTTCTTTAATTTATTTTTTTTTATTTTTAATTAATTTTATTTAATTATTTTTTATTTTCATTGTTTCGATTTTTAAATTTTTATATTTTCGAAAATTATTTTTTATTTTTTATTACTTTATTTTTTAATACTTTCTTAAAAGAAAACAGAAAATAAAAAATAAAAAATTGTAGTTGCATTTTGGAAATGCAACTTCCCAAAGTACCTCTTGAGTACTTTGGCCTAAAGGCCCTTGAGAGCTTTGGAGATGCAATTGCATTTGCCAAAGTCTCTAAAAATTGAACCAAACGCTATTTGCACTTGCCAAACCCCTTTAGGGGTCCAAAGCTCCTTGCAAATGCTGAACCAAACAGGGCCAAATACACTCTTAGATAATTGTAAGAAGGGTGAAACTAACAATTTATTTTTTCATGTGCATCTACACGATTGCAATTATGTTGATGGAATATACGAGCTTTCATGAAAATCCGGAGGTGGAAAACGTTCTTGATTTTTTTTTTTTTTCCCCATGGTTGATAGAGCATTGGAATTAATCCCCGTCGTTGAATCGCGAGATTTGACCAAAACATCTACAATTTCAGCTTTTGACCAAAATTAAAAATTTACGGTCTTCGCTTTTGTCCGTATCCCCCGAGATTCGGAGATAATGATGATCCTCTGATATCGCGCGGATCAGTTTCCGGTTTTCATTCGCTTGGCAGTTGGAAGCGTGTGGACCCCACCAGACCTTAGACACAGGGGATCAGAATATGCTGGGAACGGACGCGTGTTGGGCAAGGGTCTTGTTAACGAGGGCCGTCCTTAATCACAACTTTTAAATAAAAATTGAAAACATTACTTAATTGGGCATGGTAAGAAAAATGCCCGGATCATCCTCTTATGGCTCAGGAACTTCAAACTTTTGTTTAACACGAAACATTAGAAACCCATCAAAATGTCATTTGGGTCATGTTAATGAATGTTCCCAAGCCCTGAGCACTCTTTGACCATCTATATTATTGTATAAAAGAAAAGGGGACCTCGTCATCTCCATCGTTATGTTCTTCCCAAAGAATACTTCATCACTTATTTTTTAATTGAATCTATTGGCTAATGCGTAAGCTAATTTCTTGATAAATTATCTCTAGAGAAGTATTAAAGTTCTCATCGAAAACTTATGGCATCTTGCCAAACAAAGGCTCATATCCAATATGAAGTTTGAATCTTTTCTATCCAAATATAACCTACCTAAAAGGATCTCATATCTTAAAATGCTCGTATCTTTCCTAAATATATTTTCTTTCATAATTTGCGTATTCTATCAATGATTTTTTTTTATTTGATAGTTCAAAATATATAACAATGAAGTTGTTTAGCTTAATCTTTCGAATTTCAATTTTGTCCAAACACAAAACACGCGCGCATATGCTACATTAATAAAGATATTTATTGCAAATACACTAGTCGCACCTATCACGAGAGAAAATAATGAATTGAAAATAAGAATATTTCTTTATTTAGGTAACTAGGCCAGTTGTCAACAAAACTCATGTTATTACATATGTAAACGGGGATATAATTTTTCCATGATTCTTTAAATTTTTACGGGAATCGACACGTAAATCTTCCTAAGAAACAACTACAACAAAAATGCACGACGAGTGTTAATTCAGTTGCTTGGTACATACGAGGGATTAAGCGCATGGCACAAACTTTATTCACCATATCACAAAGGAAAAAGGAAATCCCATGCTGGAACCGGTCTCTTTTGGGGCTGTAAGTATTTCATGGATTCGGAATTTACGTGTTTCGGATGAGCTCTTCCAGCATTATGAAAGGAAAACATGTGTAGAACTTTTTTGCACCTGGGCTTCTAGCTCTCGAGGCTATCCATGGTGGAGTAAGGAAGTTGAAAAGCTTGAAACCGCGTAAACCCTAGAGGCACGCAAGCTCCCAGACTTCAGAGTAACAAAAGACTTCTCTTCTCCTTACTAAAGAGAAAAGGAGAGAAAGAGAGCGTAAACCCTAGAGGCACGCAAGCTCCCGGACTTCAGATAACAAAAGACTTCTCTTCTCCTTACTAAAGAGAAAAGGAGAGAAAGAGAGAGAGACCTTTTGCTTTCTTTGGCCACAAGACTGACGAAGACTTGAGCCGAAAGGGCTGGTCTCGTCATCGTCAAGTGAGAGCTATCGGTTCTTCCTTGTAGCCGTTAAAGGATCACTGTCAAAGAAATCAACCTAAAAAAAAAAAAAACATAATAAATTTATGGACGACAATAGTGAAAGTCCATGTCGGCAAGCAAAGAGGAGAAGTATTGCATTCTTAACTTCCTTCACGTTTGCAGAAGATCTCAAGAATATTCTAGGGGGAAAATTAGAAATTAAGGCATGAAATGCCTTCATTTTCTCAAATAATGGCCACTAACATTTTCTGAAATAAGTCTCTGAAATGGATTTTAGTTCGAATAAAAGCATGAAATGGCCAATCGTCTCAAATAAGAGCTCAAAATGATCAGATCATATTAAGTGAAATTTTTAGCTAGTCCTTGAGCATGTGACTATTCCTATAGTCAAAGAAAAGAAGGGGTATTTTAGTAAAAAAAGTCGAAATGTACTTTTTAAATTTCTTGATATTTTTTACTTCTCTTTTCTTTTCTTTTTGCTCTTTCCCTCTTCCCTCCCTGTAGTTGGGCCTAAGGCAAGGGCCGCCCTCATCAGCCCAAGTGAGGGTTAGGGTTGCTCTTGCCTGTGTCGGGCGAGGGTCACCCTCGCCTGAGTCTGGCGACCTCCACTAGCCAACGATGAGGTCCGACAATAGCGGCGGAGGGAAAAGAGAAAAGGTAAAGAAAAAAATAGGGTAAAAAAGTAAGGAAAAGAAAAATAAATAAATAAATAAAATTGAAAAAATAAATGACGAAAATGCCTCTCGACCATGTCATGCCATATGACGAAAATGCCCTCGACCATCATGTCATGCCATTCTTTTAGACTAATTACTTCAGACACTTATTTAAAATAATGTATATGTCAAGCTCTTACTTGAGAAAATATGGCATTTCAAACTTTTATTTATAATTTTCTTTATTCTACAAGAAAGAAGATGGAGAACTACATTTGGAATTAGAATTAGGAAAGAGAGTAAACCTGTTCAAAAATAGAATGTAAATAGGGTAGCATAAGATAAGAAATAAATAAATAAATAAATAAATGGATAGTCATGGAAACATATAGAAATTTAAATCTTTAACGTGACACAATCTGGTCGGTGGGCTTGGGTTGGATTCAAGGCCTTGCCCAAAGACGGCCGAATTGGGGATTTTGGCCCACAAGTTTTGCACAAGCCTGTCACGGAAAAGATTAAGGTCAAAGGCTCCCGCCTACCCGCGTAGCCAAGTGGG
Organism: Psidium friedrichsthalianum; assembly: GCA_019149425.1. Classification (NCBI taxonomy): domain Eukaryota; kingdom Viridiplantae; phylum Streptophyta; class Magnoliopsida; order Myrtales; family Myrtaceae; genus Psidium; species Psidium friedrichsthalianum. The sequence goes on along the minus strand of JAGVVM010015233.1, from coordinate 1,474 downwards.
CTTAGCCGTGTGAGCTTCGTCAAGGCTTCATTTGTTTTACAAAATATGTAACGTTTTTGAAAAATACTTTTTAGAAATTCATTTTTTAGGGAAAAAACAATATTTTTTTAGTGTTTGATTGAAACTTGAAAACACACAAGAAGATATTTTCGCATTTGATAAGGAAATCGATTTCCACCACATACGTCTCTTAATATTTTATTTCATTATTATCATTCTAAAAAATACATTTTTAACTATATTTTTTATCTTTTTATCTTTTATCTTCTTCTTTTTTTTTATCTTTTTCCTTTCTTCTTTCAACTAGCCACCGCCCGGCGAGGCTCGAGTTCGCTAGATTCTAGTGGTTGAAGCTCGCTAGCCTCAGCAAGGTCTAGAGGCTTGGCCTCGCTCGAGGATAGGGATGCCTAGCCTCTCTCACTTATGGCTGGCGATCGACGGAAGAAGAAGGAAAAATAAAGAAAAAATTTAAAAAGAAAATTTTAAAATTTTAAAAAAATTATTATCGAAATTTTAAAAAACAATAAAAATGAAAAAAGTAAAAGCAACTAATTAAAAGAAAGGAAATATGAAAGACAAAAGGAAGGAAAGATGAGGAAATATTTCCCTTGACTAGCTTATTTTTTTAATCAAATTCCAAAAATCCAAAAATATTTTGTGTAAGTTGTTTTTTGGGAATAAAGGAGCCTAAAGTACAAATGTGAAAAGTTACTACACGTGCAAATATTAAAATGCATGCCAATTAACTCGTACGGCTAGGGGTAATGGTGTGTTTGTTTAGGGAAAGTGTTATAGGGAACTAATCTTCCGAACTTTCTCTCCTTTGGTTTTCTGAAAATAATTTAGTCAACGCAAAACACTTTCTTTCACAAAAAAAAAAAAGAGAACACTTTCCTGTCAAATAAAATTTTATGCATAAAGTTAGGAAAATGAATTCCCAATTTAAAGATGTGAAACATTTTCTAGAATTACTCCTATCAAATTTTTGATATTTTATTTTTGTACTTTTTTTAAATATTTTATTATTTATTGTTTAGTTTCCTTTTTCTTTTTTCTTCTTCAGTTGTCGATCGCCCAGCCACATGAGGTCGGCCTCGCCAGCTACATAGCGAGCTCAAGCTTGAGCTCACCCACTGAAGACCAGCGAGGCTCACCTCTTGTGGCTAGTGACCATTGGCTGAAGAAGAAAAGGAGAAAATAAAAAATAGCATTAACTAATGTAAAATAATTAATATAAAATATAACAATTTACTAAAATAAAAAATCATTTAAAAATTCAATAATTTTTTGCCTCAAATAATGTCATGAGTTGAAATTATTTTACAATGAGAAATGAATGCCGGAAAATGTTTTGGATAACATATTACCAAACAAAGGAGAATAAGCCATTTTCCACGAAATCACTTTCCTTTCTTATATAGAGTTTTTCACCAACCAACACAACCTAAGGCTATGTTTGTTTCACAAAAAAGAA
>JAGVVM010015232.1:0-20752 GCA_019149425.1 Psidium friedrichsthalianum | reverse complement strand
CTAATAGGCAGTCTGTTGAACCAACGCCAGAGGGCATTTTATGGTCGGATAGCATACCAACGCATGGTGTTTTAACCTCTAATGCGGAGCTTTGATTTAGAAGAATATAGACATCCTGATCGTAGCGAGTGTTAAAAGCTCCACCCCTACTGGTATTTACATGTCCACATTTGTATGTACGTATGTTCACGTTTTGCATGTCATATTTGTATATCCATACTCGCATATTCATAATTGCATGTCCGCGTTCACATGTATCGCCGTGTTTATATTTGCATATTTACGTTTTGCTTATCCATGCACCCATTACCATCCATGCATTCCATCTAAAAGTGAAAATACAAAAAGAAAAGAAGAGAACACCTCACTAGAGCTTAGGAGTAAACCAAGCATGAGTTGCCAAATTAGGATATCAATGGAATTAAGATATCGAAAGGGCATTAGTTTTAATTAACTAGTGTAACCAAGTCCCCGAACTCAAAATCTCTGGTTCGTAGAAGTAATTTAGTTCTCCTACTGATTTACTTAGGTTTCTAATTGACTTACTAAAAAATAATTAGTGGTGACTCCAAATTCTAAAATCCTTTGAATAAAAACCAAAGTTGCGATTCGGTAGAGCTTTGGAGAGTCCGTATTAGGTTAGTCAATCTAATTAACCTGATAATCCGTTAACCTGGGAATTTTTTAACCATCGAAATTTTTAGGTCGCGACAAGCCTATGTCCACTTCTTCACTCTGACAGCTAATCGACTGGATTCCACTAGTGAATATCTTAAATATCACGACACAGTAACGATTCCTGAATCAATAGACTTCCCGTTTGACACTCTCTTACTTGGATGAGAAGCTTTAAGTATTACAATATTTGGATCAAGAATATATGAAGGATGTGAAACTCTATTGATCTTGAAATTTAAGATCCTACCCTCTTGTGTGTTTTCGCTTCGACCTTGAGATGTCCTTTAATACTCATCCACCTCTAACTACCTGTTGCAAGGCGTCCAAACTTCTCGTTTGGACGAGAATGTATCAAAAAGATCTCGTAACCATTGAGGCCGATAAAGGAAAGAACCCCTCGTTAGATCAAATCGCCCATACATTCATGATCTTGGGATTTTCATAGATAGAGTGCTTCTTTAGGTGAATCATCCTCTTCTTTCTTAATCCACGTCCTTAATTGATTTTCATGATTGGGACCTTCAAGAATGATCCAGCTCGATTTTCCTAGCCGTTGTGATGATGTATAATCTCAATTAAATCATCTTGAATATATCTTATGATATTCTGATCATTGCATGTGAAATACTCCCACAGAGCTTGAGTTACGTAACAACATCTGAGCTTCCCACTTAACATCTAAGCTCTTCGCACAATGTTTGAGCTCTTTCAATAGCCTCTGAGACCTTTAGATACAATATCCAGAACGTCACTTGAGTTTCCATCTTTTAATCCCTCAAAGTGCATTGGCAATCATGACTCTTCCTCACTGTTCACCCATCCAAGGTCCTTCCAAGCTTTACCAAACTTTCTATTCTAGGTTTGTTCACCTTCTACTCAAGTACCCTTAGCTTGTAGACACCTTTACACTCAATGCCTTGTTCACCATTAATAGAGAACTCATAATCTTCAGACGTTCTATTAAGATAACATCTACATAATGACTCGTGCAGTTTCACCTAGTTCTACTCAGCAAATTAAACACATTAGAAGCGCTTGATTTATTTTGTCATCTTCAAAATATCGTGAGGGATTTTTCCTAACACTTACCAGAAGCTAAACCTGAAATATGCAGATTTGATAAGACTGACTAAAGAAGCATTTCCTCTCCAAGAAAAGGAAATTTGAGAACAATCGAAGAGATGGTTTATTGACTTTAACGTCATGTTAAATTGAGTGTGTGATTGAGTTCTAAATTTAAGTCATAATGTACGTCGTACCTTGCATGATTCTTATATTATATACGTGGTAAATGACGTATGCTCTATTGGAAGGGCTATAAACTTCTCATAGATGGTCATATAATATTGAAAGCCCCCTGGGAGATTCAAAGGGATTGAGTTCATTATCATGGTTGTTGGTGGTTAAATAATTGATTGCGCATTTTCCTACATTTTATATATTTTTGCCACCCTATTTTCTAAGTATTTACTTAAAGAGATGTTGGCATTGGTGTGGATGTGATGTCGTAGGAGCAAAAATAGGCATTTATTGAAAATTAGGCTGGGACTGCAATCCGAAGTGTCTCCATTCATAGATCTTCAACTTGTGGTTGGACTTTTGCCTAATCAAACAATGACAATGAGAGCACATTATTTTAATTATGGTTAGATTATGATGATAACTATGTTTATAAGTACAGACGTTATAGCTGTTGTGCACGATCTTAGTTCTGTGTTTAGTGGTCGATCTAGCTCAAATTTAGCTGTGCTTATGGAGCTTTGTCAGCGGGTGTATTAAATTCACTTCCCCAATAAAGTGAATTAGGAAGAGAAGAGGAAAGACAATTGAATTTGGATCTTTGCTATACACGAATGAGCTTAAAATGGCGATCCTTTTCATGAAGTCAACACATGTCAGAAAGTGATGAATTTTCATCAATTGAATTTGTTAATATGCCAAAAACAATAGTATTCATTTTTTTTAAGGTCCTATTACACCGTCCATAAGTTTGACCAAATTTTGTTATTTAATAAACTATCTTCCGTAAATTTTAGTCACCCTTATACGAGCGTGTACATACATTTCATCAGGAAATTTACAAAAATAAAATAAAATAAAGAGCAAAGTTTCAACTTTAGAACATAGGTACTTGTTCATTATTCACGAGAGTTTTTTTCACAAACGGTGATAGATTACAGGTGCTTCTAAGTGTGGAAGCACATTTGGTGTGACCAAACCTTTTAATCTGCATGGAGAAATAACATGATATGCCCTTTGTTACATATCTTCAACTCCTTTGCAGGATTCGTCTCACTTTCAGTCTTTAGGATATGCCAAGTTGGTTTTATTTGATTTATGGTATGCATGTTTAATCTTGTTCATTTCCAGTATTTTTGTGTGTATTTATTAGCTTAAATCTAGATTTAGCCATTTGTCAAGTAACTATTTTTTTTTATTTTGTAAATAAATTACATCTAAACGTTATTCCCTCCACATGAATGTTGTATCAAGTAAAAATAGGAAAAATGACACTAGAAGTGCCAAATATTTGTACGACAATCCTTACCAAAACAAAAAACATTTGTACGACACTTACTTTGGTACTAATTTTTTTGCCGGAGCATTTAAATGCCAAATCAGAGAAAAAACGATCCTATAAGTGCATCCAATCATACATTCCAACAAAAGTCCTGTGTAACTTTTTCAATTAAGTGATAATTCATTCATGGCTTATTATTATCAATAAACGAGTCTCCTGTGGACTATGAGGTGGCTGGACTCACCATAAACGACGCAGAATGGTCGTTCACTCTCCTAATCCCGTTCAATCTCTCACTTTCTCGTGCACTCTCCTTCACTCTTGTTCAACGGCCGGTCATCCTTGCTTGCCCACTAGTGTGTCCCCCTCTCTCTCCCCCCCCCCCTCTCTCTCTCTCTCTCGGGGTCACTCCCTCGACCATCATCCTCCTATCTTATTCAATTTCTCGGTCGGCGCGCAAAATAAGGGGTCAAATCTGGAGGGGAAATTAGGGCTCCGTGCTTTTGAAGGAAAACTTAGGGCTTAATAGGGAAAACATTGGGGCTCGGTGCATGAGGGAGGACTATCGTAAAGGAAAATGTGGGCGATTTATTGTGTGCGCTGTGGTATTCTGTCCATTGAGCAACAAATTCATCAATTATTTATTCGATTTGGTATGATTGTGGGACCTCATGTGAAGTTGTCATCCTTTCTGTAATGTGATCCCAAAACCTTTTTTTTTTTCTTTTTCCTGGGTTTTAGAATATGCATTGTGATAATGGCTGCTGCAAAGAACAGATATGGGACCACAAGGCCATATCAATTACCTATAGTTCCAGTTCCAGTTATAAAAATCGCAAGGATTGTGGATCAAACAAAAAGTCCATCATAAGGAAAAAGAACTGAGGGGATCGTTGAGATCGACCTATGGTTTTCTTTTGGGAATGTTGCATATGTTTATTTTCCTTTTGTTGGGAGTGGGGGCGAGGAATATTCAGATTGACTGATGGGGATTGCTATGTATTTTTCTAGATCTTGGTTGGTTTTGGTGTATTTTTGTTGTTGTATCTAGCAATTTTACCCAGAGGGAGATGAATAAGTGAAGGTCTTAATCCATGACCTTTATTTCCACTCGGTTGACCGGCTTGAGGCGGAGATCTCTTGATGGACAGTCGTGTCATCTGTGAATTGTTCTTAGACCCAACATCCTAACATTCTAACCCCAATACATTGGTGCGTACTGATTCTGATGATGAGGGTACACTTACCTGACTCCTACGATGTCGGCTACCATTTGTATCTAGCTTCCTTTTCCCATATCTAGGGAATAACCATAATTTACCTCTTGATGACATCTTTGGCATAACACCATTGGTGGTGGCGGTCCTTTTTTGAACGATGCTGATACCATTCCAATCATCTAAGGAATGGGATCTCCTTCTATTTCCATCTTCTTGCCCCTTTCTTCGGTGAATTTAATTTTTCCCTAGCCGATAGCCTCCTACACAATTCACTTGAAAACAATACAATTACCAGTATTGTGGCTCCAAGAATGGTTCCATTTGCAGTACCTTCTCTCACCCAACTCCTTCTTGCACGGTATTTTCTGGCCTTCAGTCAACTTAATTAGGTCATCTTGTAAGAGAAGACCAAATATCTCATCCAACTTTGTTATGTTGAACGAATGTCGTTGGACTTCCTTCGTCCTTGCCATGATCAACTCTCTAACCCTTGCTGGTTTTAGAGCTCAACATACGCAAGGCTTATCCAAAACCATTTTCGCTACAACAATCTCAATTGGAGTTTTCATCAGAACTTTCCTCCTAATCTACCAAGGCCAAGTTGTCCTTATAATCCTTCTAAGGCTTTTTTTCCTTCTCTTCCTACAGGTTTTCAAATCTCACCACTACGGTGGTCAGGGAGAATAAATCTGTGAACTTCTGACCTTCAAGGCTCTCTGGGGTTGAACTTCAGACCAGCTTTAGCCATGTCGGTCACTTCTTTCTTCGGGTGAGTAAACATGTAGCGGTTTCTTAGTCTCTTTAAACCGAGCTATGTATTGCTCAATGGACTAATTATTATATTGCTTGGTACTTGCCAGCTCAGACAACATAACTTTCGGTAGCGTCTGTAAAAGTGTACATGAAACTTGTTCTCCATATTTTCCTAGTTCTGCACCGAGTTCAGCACCAGGCTTGTGTACCACATAAACGCTGCTTTTGATAACAACCTTAGCATAAGGCGCCAATCATTATTTGCCTCACTGCATTGAGACATAAACTAGTTTATGTGTTCCATTGTGGACTGGTCATCCTCAACAACGGGCACCGCAAAATCCGATATTTTCTATCCCCATGGGAATGGCACACTATCCACCCAGTCAGGATACGACTTTCGATATATTGGTCTTGGCAACATCCTTCTCTTTGCACCCATGTGCCGTATCATTATGCCTGCGGCATTTTCAGCAATGCATTATCTCTAAGGGGATCTACCGCTTGGATTACATTTCCTCCCTGCCCCCTAGGCAGGGATGGAGGTTGTACGACATTGTCCCTTGGACACAACAGACGGGGAGTGAATTGACTAGGATAAGGAGGAACACCCACACCGACATTCGTCAGGTTCAAAGGATTGACTACTTCCATTGGCGGGTACCCTGCGTTGCCAACTAGTCTAACATTATTGTCAGTATTCAGCAATATATTTATTCTTGGGTTCTCGGGGCCTCGATGTCGCGACATTTGGTTTGAAAACTCATTTTGACTCTCCTCAAACATTCTTTTCATGGTGGCCACCATCGTATGGTTTGGGGCCAACTCTCTCCTTTAGTCTTCGGTGAGTTCCTGTGTATATCACTCGAAACGACATTGATATTATCCTGGCCATCATTCGACAATCACTGAGGAGAGTGACTCTTGCCAGTGACACCAACTTGATTCCTAGTTTTTGCCATAGCATTTCCTTAAATCGAACCACAAGTGGTCTAATTAGGTGTGCCAAAAAGATGTTTCGCTGGAAATGTATGTGATGAATGTTCTTTCATCGAAAAGGTAGAGCCTTTAGATTTATTATTTAAATGGGTTCTTATGACGATTTCAGATAAGAAATAAAAGTAAATGGCTAGAGATAAACACGGCGATAAAGTAAAGTGGAATAAAAGATAAAAGCACAAGTGTTGTTGATTGATAATTAATCAGTCATTTACAAAGAGTCGTCTCTGATTATATATAGCCTAGAACAAAGTATAATAGTCAATCGCGGTTACTGCCTTGCACTTATCCCTAAACTCTCATACTGGAGGTAACTACTCATCTTATCCTTTTGACGATTTAAAGTGTTGACTTATCTACTCTGTGCAATTGCCGTCATAACATATTGATTTTATGGTGTTACCAACATTTTACTTAACTGAGCACTGGTTCATCGTATTTTTGGCTACTATACGTGTTTTTCTCGTGGGCTTTCATGTGACATAACATCCCCATGGGCTTTATAGCAAGGCATAGGCCAATATTCGGTGTCAATATGTTCGAATTAGGGATTGTATTTGGGCAAAACATGTAGCTGTCATCGTTTAGCGCTACTAATGCTGGCTGGACATGCCGGCGAGCCACGTTGATTTGGGAAATTGATATAGATTTTCCATGTCAAATTTTTGGCATCCCATCGTCATTGTCGACATGGCGCTCATGTTTTTTGTCATCCCCTTCGCTATGTTATACTACGAGGGGATCAGGACATCTGTGTTTAATTAGGCTTTTGGAGTGGTGTTCTCTCATTGAATGAGAGAGAATGAATGAACGTACATTTCTGTCGTTCGAAATCTAACATCAGTTGGTCCCGGAAGTTATCTGTATTATTTATATATAATAAGGCTATTGTTGGAAAGACAACTCTTTATGGAGCCCTATCTCAATCACATCCTATCATTAGGACGTCATATTACACACCTACATGAATACTTTTAGGAGCATTAAAAATGAGGAGAAAAGCAAAAAAAGCTAGAAGAAGCAGAAGAAAATAGTAATGTTGACTCTATACCAATCAATACCAAATAATTGATGCTACAACAAGTCAAAGTACATACAGTCTCCTTCCAACTTGTGTACTAGTGATTCTCTTCCACACTTTTCATCATCAAGTCATCTTCCGGGTCTCCAGGAAATTCTTCTTCTTCGGCTCGCGAGACGATATGTACTCGAGAAAGCTCCCGAAGTCGGTATCCTTGTAGCGCCGCGGGTTCGCTCGGTCGATGAGCTTGGGCGACGGCCTCACCATGCATTCATTAGGAAGGCTGTGCAAGGAAGCCACTGAGATTCGAGATCTCGTAGAGTTCACGAGCACTCTGTGCAGAACGCTCTTGTACCTCCCATTGCTGAAAATCTGTCAGGAAACCGAGGTTTATTTATATTTTTGGGCATGAATTACCGTTTCTCAAGAGAAATGGATGAAATTGGATGGATAAAATTTATTGACGAATTATTTTAATCCAATAATAGAAATGATTATGTTAATGAGTGCCTCGCCTTCTTGTCAAGTTACTACGTAAGAAAGTATTACATACTTCGATGTATGAACTTGCTTTGTTAATTGGATAATAATTATTTTCAAAGTTGAAACTCTTTAATGAAGTATATTAGTGTCCCAAAAAAATGGGTTAGCATAATCTGTATGTATACACACATTAATGATATTCATAATAGTTAAAAATCATATCAATTTGTAAATTTGGTGATCAAAATTACAGCCACCCTTCTAGCATAAACAAGATTTATGGGATCCATAAGGAAGAATTTCTCTTATAAGTAGTGGTGAAGAAAAATGCTCGAAATCTCACAATTAGGAAACTTATGTTGGTGCCCTTGAGGTGTATCTTTTAGTGTTTGTGGACTCCACATACACTCTATAATTTCTCTATGCTTAGGGAGGATTTTCTGACCAGCCGACCGGTGTGAGAATGAATTTTCTCCTCATTAATTAGAAAAAGAAGAAAAAAAGTCCAACTTATAATGTTAAAGTTCCAATATGCTTTCGTGCAAATAAACTATCTTGTGCATGAGTTCCAATTGTTTAATCATCCAATTAAACATCGTCTTATTACTAACCACGAGGGAGGGATTGCACTTAAAAAAACATGCGAAGATCTCAAGTTCGATTCTTACTTTAAAGGGCTAGAAGCCTAGTTCTCATGCAACAGGGAAACAATTTTTTAGGAAACCTTAGCTTTGGTTGAATTCAAAATTAGAATTCAAGTTCTACGACTCCATTTATTTAGCAAGAGATGAATGAATTACAAAATATATATTTTTTTAAAATCATCGTTTGTATCGCTTGAAATAATTAGCCAATGAAAATATTTTCATTACCAATAATAATTTATATCTTACTATTTTAATTTACCATTTTTATTGAAGGTGAGCTTTTCATTCATTAATTTTTGTAGGCCATACAAGTTGTCATTTTTAAGAAAATATTTTTCAAATTATTCATTTTTCACAGAGCCTAATATGAGAAAACTAGCCCAAGTTAATTGGGGAAAAAAAAGAGTAAGGCTCTATTTGTTTAGTTAAAAATTAATGGTTTGAAAAATATTTTCTTGAAAATGATCGTTCATATTACATGAAACAATTAGTTAATGTTTTTTTTTTATTATGAATAACAATTTACGCTCAACCTATTTCGTTAATGATAAAATAATTTTATCATTAACGAAATAGGTTGAGCGTAAATTGTTATTCATAATAAAAAAAAAACATTAACTAATTGTTTCATGTAATATGAACGATCATTTTCAAGAAAATATTTTTCAAACCATTAATTTTTAACTAAACAAATAGAGCCTTACTCTTTTTTTTCCCCAATTAACTTGGGCTAGTTTTCTCATATTAGGCTCTGTGAAAAATGAATAATTTGAAAAATATTTTCTTAAAAATGACAACTTGTATGGCCTACAAAAATTAATGAATGAAAAGCTCACCTTCAATAAAATGGTAAATTAAAATAGTAAGATATAAATTATTATTGGTAATGAAAATATTTTTCATTGGCTAATTATTTCAAGCGATACAAACGATGATTTTAAAAAATATATATTTTGTAATTCATTCATCTCTTGCTAAATAAATGGAGTCGTAGAACTTGAATTCTAATTTTGAATTCAACCAAAGCTAAGGTTTCCTAAAAAATTGTTTCCCTGTTGCATGAGAACTAGGCTTCTAGCCCTTTAAAGTAAGAATCGAACTTGAGATCTTCGCATGTTTTTTTAAGTGCAATCCCTCCCTCGTGGTTAGTAATAAGACGATGTTTAATTGGATGATTAAACAATTGGAACTCATGCACAAGATAGTTTATTTGCACGAAAGCATATTGGAACTTTAACATTATAAGTTGGACTTTTTTTTCTTCTTTTTCTAATTAATGAGGAGAAAATTCATTCTCACACCGGTCGGCTGGTCAGAAAATCCTCCCTAAGCATAGAGAAATTATAGAGTGTATGTGGAGTCCACAAACACTAAAAGATACACCTCAAGGGCACCAACATAAGTTTCCTAATTGTGAGATTTCGAGCATTTTTCTTCACCACTACTTATAAGAGAAATTCTTCCTTATGGATCCCATAAATCTTGTTTATGCTAGAAGGGTGGCTGTAATTTTGATCACCAAATTTACAAATTGATATGATTTTTAACTATTATGAATATCATTAATGTGTGTATACATACAGATTATGCTAACCCATTTTTTTGGGACACTAATATACTTCATTAAAGAGTTTCAACTTTGAAAATAATTATTATCCAATTAACAAAGCAAGTTCATACATCGAAGTATGTAATACTTTCTTACGTAGTAACTTGACAAGAAGGCGAGGCACTCATTAACATAATCATTTCTATTATTGGATTAAAATAATTCGTCAATAAATTTGATCCATCCAATTTCATCCATTTCTCTTGAGAAACGGTAATTCATGCCCAAAAATATAAATAAACCTCGGTTTCCTGACAGATTTTCAGCAATGGGAGGTACAAGAGCGTTCTGCACAGAGTGCTCGTGAACTCTACGAGATCTCGAATCTCAGTGGCTTCCTTGCACAGCCTTCCTAATGAATGCATGGTGAGGCCGTCGCCCAAGCTCATCGACCGAGCGAACCCGCGGCGCTACAAGGATACCGACTTCGGGAGCTTTCTCGAGTACATATCGTCTCGCGAGCCGAAGAAGAAGAATTTCCTGGAGACCCGGAAGATGACTTGATGATGAAAAGTGTGGAAGAGAATCACTAGTACACAAGTTGGAAGGAGACTGTATGTACTTTGACTTGTTGTAGCATCAATTATTTGGTATTGATTGGTATAGAGTCAACATTACTATTTTCTTCTGCTTCTTCTAGCTTTTTTTGCTTTTCTCCTCATTTTTAATGCTCCTAAAAGTATTCATGTAGGTGTGTAATATGACGTCCTAATGATAGGATGTGATTGAGATAGGGCTCCATAAAGAGTTGTCTTTCCAACAATTTCCTTATTATATATAAATAATACAAATAACTTCCAGGGACCAACTGATGTTAGATTTCGAACGACAGAAATGTACGTTCATTCATTCTCTCTCATTCAATGAGAGAACACCACTCCAAAAGCCTAATTAAACACAGATGTCCTGATCCCCTCGTAGTATAACATAGCGAAGGGGATGACAAAAAACATGAGCGCCATGTCGACAATGACGACTGGGATGCCAAAAATTTGACATGGAAAATCTATATCAATTTCCCAAATCAACGTGGCTCGCCGGCATGTCCAGCCAGCATTAGTAGCGCTAAACGATGACAGCTACATGTTTTGCCCAAATACAATCCCTAATTCGAACATATTGACACCGAATATTGGCCTATGCCTTGCTATAAAGCCCATGGGGATGTTATGTCACATGAAAGCCCACGAGAAAACACGTATAGTAGCCAAAAATACGATGAACCAGTGCTCAGTTAAGTAAAATGTTGGTAACACCATAAAATCAATATGTTATGACGGCAATTGCACAGAGTAGATAAGTCAACACTTTAAACCGTCAAAAGGATAAGATGAGTAGTTACCTCCAGTATGAGAGTTTAGGGATAAGTGCAAGGCAGTAACCGCGATTGACTATTATACTTTGTTCTAGGCTATATATAATCAGAGACGACTCTTTGTAAATGACTGATTAATTATCAATCAACAACACTTGTGGCTTTTATCTTTTATTCCACTTTACTTTATCGCCGTGTTTATCTCTAGCCATTTACTTTTATTTCTTATCTGAAATCGTCATAAGAACCCATTTAAATAATAAATCTAAAGGCTCTACCTTTTCGATGAAAGAACATTCATCACATACATTTCCAGCGAAACATCTTTTTGGCACACCTAATTAGACCACTTGTGGTTCGATTTAAGGAAATGCTATGGCAAAAACTAGGAATCAAGTTGGTGTCACTGGCAAGAGTCACTCTCCTCAGTGATTGTCGAATGATGGCCAGGATAATATCAATGCCGTTTCGAGTGATATACACAGGAACTCACCGACGACTAAAGGAGAGAGTTGGCCCCAAACCATACGATGGTGGCCACCATGAAAAGAATGTTTGAGGAGAGTCAAAATGAGTTTTCAAACCAAATGTCGCGACATCGAGGCCCCGAGAACCCAAGAATAAATATATTGCTGAATACTGACAATAATGTTAGACTAGTTGGCAACGCAGGGTACCCGCCAATGGAAGTAGTCAATCCTTTGAACCTGACGAATGTCGGTGTGGGTGTTCCTCCTTATCCTAGTCAATTCACTCCCCGTCTGTTGTGTCCAAGGGACAATGTCGTACAACCTCCATCCCTGCCTAGGGGGCAGGGAGGAAATGTAATCCAAGCGGTAGATCCCCTTAGAGATAATGCATTGCTGAAAATGCCGCAGGCATAATGATACGGCACATGGGTGCAAAGAGAAGGATGTTGCCAAGACCAATATATCGAAAGTCGTATCCTGACTGGGTGGATAGTGTGCCATTCCCATGGGGATAGAAAATATCGGATTTTGCGGTGCCCGTTGTTGAGGATGACCAGTCCACAATGGAACACATAAACTAGTTTATGTCTCAATGCAGTGAGGCAAATAATGATTGGCGCCTTATGCTAAGGTTGTTATCAAAAGCAGCGTTTATGTGGTACACAAGCCTGGTGCTGAACTCGGTGCAGAACTAGGAAAATATGGAGAACAAGTTTCATGTACACTTTTACAGACGCTACCGAAAGTTATGTTGTCTGAGCTGGCAAGTACCAAGCAATATAATAATTAGTCCATTGAGCAATACATAGCGCGGTTTAAAGAGACTAAGAAACCGCTACATGTTTACTCACCCGAAGAAAGAAGTGACCGACATGGCTAAAGCTGGTCTGAAGTTCAACCCCAGAGAGCCTTGAAGGCCAGAAGTTCACAGATTTATTCTCCCTGACCACCGTAGTGGTGAGATTTGAAAACCTGTAGGAAGAGAAGGAAAAAAAGCCTTAGAAGGATTATAAGGACAACTTGGCCTTGGTAGATTAGGAGGAAAGTTCTGATGAAAACTCCAATTGAGATTGTTGTAGCGAAAATGGTTTTGGATAAGCCTTGCGTATGTTGAGCTCTAAAACCAGCAAGGGTTAGAGAGTTGATCATGGCAAGGACGAAGGAAGTCCAACGACATTCGTTCAACATAACAAAGTTGGATGAGATATTTGGTCTTCTCTTACAAGATGACCTAATTAAGTTGACTGAAGGCCAGAAAATACCGTGCAAGAAGGAGTTGGGTGAGAGAAGGTACTGCAAATGGAACCATTCTTGGAGCCACAATACTGGTAATTGTATTGTTTTCAAGTGAATTGTGTAGGAGGCTATCGGCTAGGGAAAAATTAAATTCACCGAAGAAAGGGGCAAGAAGATGGAAATAGAAGGAGATCCCATTCCTTAGATGATTGGAATGGTATCAGCATCGTTCAAAAAAGGACCGCCACCACCAATGGTGTTATGCCAAAGATGTCATCAAGAGGTAAATTATGGTTATTCCCTAGATATGGGAAAAGGAAGCTAGATACAAATGGTAGCCGACATCGTAGGAGTCAGGTAAGTGTACCCTCATCATCAGAATCAGTACGCACCAATGTATTGGGGTTAGAATGTTAGGATGTTGGGTCTAAGAACAATTCACAGATGACACGACTGTCCATCAAGAGATCTCCGCCTCAAGCCGGTCAACCGAGTGGAAATAAAGGTCATGGATTAAGACCTTCACTTATTCATCTCCCTCTGGGTAAAATTGCTAGATACAACAACAAAAATACACCAAAACCAACCAAGATCTAGAAAAATACATAGCAATCCCCATCAGTCAATCTGAATATTCCTCGCCCCCCACTCCCAACAAAAGGAAAATAAACATATGCAACATTCCCAAAAGAAAACCATAGGTCGATCTCAACGAACCCCTCAGTTCTTTTTCCTTATGATGGACTTTTTGTTTGATCCACAATCCTTGCGATTTTTATAACTGGAACTGAAACTATAGGTAATTGATATGGCCTTGTGGTCCCATATCTGTTCTTTGCAGCAGCCATTATCACAATGCATTTCTAAAACCCAGGAAAAAGAAAAAAAAAAAGGTTTTGGGATCACATTACAGAAAGGATGACAACTTCACATGAGGTCCCACAATCATACCAAATCGAATAAATAATTGATGAATTTGTTGCTCAATGGACAGAATACCACAGCGCACACAATAAATCGCCCACATTTTCCTTTACGATAGTCCTCCCTCATGCACCGAGCCCCAATGTTTTCCCTATTAAGCCCTAAGTTTTCCTTCAAAAGCACGGAGCCCTAATTTCCCCTCCAGATTTGACCCCTTATTTTGCGCGCCGACCGAGAAATTGAATAAGATAGGAGGATGATGGTCGAGGGAGTGACCGAGAGAGAGAGAGAGAGAGGGGGGGGGGAGGACACACTAGTGGGCAAGCAAGGATGACCGGCCGTTGAACAAGAGTGAAGGAGAGTGCACGAGAAAGTGAGAGATTGAACGGGATTAGGAGAGTGAACGACCATTCTGCGTCGTTTATGGTGAGTCCAGCCACCTCATAGTCCACAGGAGACTCGTTTATTGATAATAATAAGCCATGAATGAATTATCACTTAATTGAAAAAGTTACACAGGACTTTTGTTGGAATGTATGATTGGATGCACTTATAGGATCGTTTTTTCTCTGATTTGGCATTTAAATGCTCCGGCAAAAAAATTAGTACCAAAGTAAGTGTCGTACAAATGTTTTTTGTTTTGTAAGGATTGTCGTACAAATATTTGGCACTTCTAGTGTCATTTTTCCTATTTTTACTTGATACAACATTCATGTGGAGGGAATAACTTTAGATGTAATTTATTTACAAAATTAAAAAAAATAGTTACTTGACAAATGGCTAAATCTAGATTTAAGCTAATAAATACACACAAAAATACTGGAAATGAACAAGATTAAACATGCATACCATAAATCAAATAAAACCAACTTGGCATATCCTAAAGACTGAAAGTGAGACGAATCCTGCAAAAGGAGTTGAAGATATGTAACAAAGGGCATATCATGTTATTTCTCCATGCAGATTAAAAGGTTTGGTCACACCAAATGTGCTTCCACACTTAGAAGCACCTGTAATCTATCACCGTTTGTGAAAAAAACTCTCGTGAATAATGAACAAGTACCTATGTTCTAAAGTTGAAACTTTGCTCTTTATTTTATTTTATTTTTGTAAATTTCCTGATGAAATGTATGTACACGCTCGTATAAGGGTGACTAAAATTTACGGAAGATAGTTTATTAAATAACAAAATTTGGTCAAACTTATGGACGGTGTAATAGGACCTTAAAAAAAATGAATACTATTGTTTTTGGCATATTAACAAATTCAATTGATGAAAATTCATCACTTTCTGACATGTGTTGACTTCATGAAAAGGATCGCCATTTTAAGCTCATTCGTGTATAGCAAAGATCCAAATTCAATTGTCTTTCCTCTTCTCTTCCTAATTCACTTTATTGGGGAAGTGAATTTAATACACCCGCTGACAAAGCTCCATAAGCACAGCTAAATTTGAGCTAGATCGACCACTAAACACAGAACTAAGATCGTGCACAACAGCTATAACGTCTGTACTTATAAACATAGTTATCATCATAATCTAACCATAATTAAAATAATGTGCTCTCATTGTCATTGTTTGATTAGGCAAAGTCCAACCACAAGTTGAAGATCTATGAATGGAGACACTTCGGATGCAGTCCCAGCCTAATTTTCAATAAATGCCTATTTTTGCTCCTACGACATCACATCCACACCAATGCCAACATCTCTTTAAGTAAATACTTAGAAAATAGGATGGCAAAAATATATAAAATGTAGGAAAATGCGCAATCAATTATTTAACCACCAACAACCATGATAATGAACTCCAATCCCTTTTGAATCTCCCAGGGGCTTTCAATATTATATGACCATCTATGAGAAGTTTATAGCCCTTCCAATAGAGCATACGTCATTTACCACGTATATAATATAAGAATCATGCAAGGTACGACGTACATTATAACTTAAATTTAGAACTCAATCACACACTCAATTTAACATGACGTTAAAGTCAATAAACCATCTCTTCGATTGTTCTCAAATTTCCTTTTCTTGGAGAGGAAATGCTTCTTTAGTCAGTCTTATCAAATCTGCATATTTCAGGTTTAGCTTCTGGTAAGTGTTAGGAAAAATCCCTCATGATATTTTTGAAGATGACAAAATAAATCAAGCGCTTCTAATGTGTTTAATTTGCTGAGTAGAACTAGGTGAAACTGCACGAGTCATTATGTAGATGTTATCTTAATAGAACGTCTGAAGATTATAAGTTCTCTATTAATGGTGAACAAGGCATTGAGTGTAAAGGTGTCTACAAGCTAAGGGTACTTGAGTAGAAGGTGAACAAACCTAGAATAGAAAGTTTGGTAAAGCTTGGAAGGACCTTGGATGGGTGAACAGTGAGGAAGAGTCATGATTGCCAATGCACTTTGAGGGATTAAAAGATGGAAACTCAAGTGACGTTCTGGATATTGTATCTAAAGGTCTCAGAGGCTATTGAAAGAGCTCAAACATTGTGCGAAGAGCTTAGACGTTAAGTGGGAAGCTCAGATGTTGTTACGTAACTCAAGCTCTGTGGGAGTATTTCACATGCAATGATCAGAATATCATAAGATATATTCAAGATGATTTAATTGAGATTATACATCATCACAACGGCTAGGAAATCGAGCTGGATCATTCTTGAAGGTTCCCAATCATGAAAATCAATTAAGACGTGGATTAAGAAAGATGAGGATGATTCACCTAATGAAGCACTCTATCTATGAAATCCAAGATCATGAATGTATGGGCGATTTGATCTAACGAGGGGTTCTTTCCTTTATCGGCCTCAATGGTTACGAGATCTTTTTGATACATTCTCGTCCAAACGAGAAGTTTGGACGCCTTGCAACAGGTAGTTAGAGGTGGATGAGTATTAAAGGACATCTCAAGGTCGAAGCAAAAACACACAAGAGGGTAGGATCTTAAATTTCAAGATCAATAGAGTTTCACATCCTTCATATATTCTTGATCCAAATATTGTAATACTTAAAGCTTCTCATCCAAGTAAGAGAGTGTCAAACGGGAAGTCTATTGATTCAGGAATCGTTACTGTGTCGTGATATTTAAGATATTCACTAGTGGAATCCAGTCGATTAGCTGTCAGAGTGAAGAAGTGGACATAGGCTTGTCGCGACCTAAAAATTTCGATGGTAAAAAATTCCCAGGTTAACGGATTATCAGGTTAATTAGATTGACTAACCTAATACGGACTCTCCAAAGCTCTACCGAATCGCAACTTTGGTTTTTATTCAAAGGATTTTAGAATTTGGAGTCACCACTAATTATTTTTTAGTAAGTCAATTAGAAACCTAAGTAAATCAGTAGGAGAACTAAATTACTTCTACGAACCAGAGATTATGAGTTCGGGGACTTGGTTACACTAGTTAATTAAAACTAATGCCCTTTCGATATCTTAATTCCATTGATATCCTAATTTGGCAACTCAGGCTTGGTTTACTCCTAAGGCTCTAGTGAGGTGTTCTCTTCTTTCTTTTTTTGTATTTTTCACTTTTTAGATGGAATGCATGGATGGTAATGGGTGCATGGATAAGCAAAACGTAAATATGCAAATATAAACACGCGATACATGTGAACGCGGACATGCAATTATGAATATGCGAGTATGGATATACAAATATGACATGCAAACGTGAACATACGTTACATACAAATGTGGACATGTAAATACCAGTAGGGGTGGAGCTTTTAACACTCGCTACCGATCAGGATGTCTATATTCTTCTAAATCAAAGCTCCGCATTAGAGGTTAAAACACCATGCGTTGGTATGCTATCCCGACCATAAAATGCCCTCTGGCGTTGGTTCAACAGACTGCCTATTAGCACACTGGCGACTTAACCAAAGATCTTTGCTGAGAAATGGAAGGTACGAAGTCCCTTTCTCATACACAAGATCCGTTTCCGGTGAGTGTAGAGGATACTATCAGGATACCTCATGGAGTGCTTTTCTCATCATGCATTTAAGAAACTAAGAGGCCATTTGCAAGAGCAGAGAGGGTTTAAAAACTCATGATTAGAGAAAGCTGAAATATCATTCAAAATCTCTTAGAGGGGCCAAGCAAGCTCTGCCCTTACACAAACTACAATCTCTCTTTATATAGAGGCGAAAAAGGAGGGTTTACAAACTCTGCCGACACTTAAGCACACTATTCACAGACTGGGAAGACACTACCACACGAGATGACCTCAAAGGCCAATTATTTAGGCGACAAGGCGACAATCGTACAATCATACAAAGCAAACGCACAACTTTTTAGGTGGGGGATCTTGGACTGCTGACTGCGAATCCTTCTTCAGTGTTATCCATCTCGTCAAAGCTGCTGGATGGACAGGTTCTTAGAATGTGCTCAGGTGATGTCCCTTCACTATTGTATGTGGGGTCTCTAGTTTTGTCTTTGTTGGCTTGATAGATGTCCCACCAATACTGTTGCGCGGACGTTAGTGGAGGCTGAGCAGATGAGCTAGCTTCACCAGGGAGTACTGGAGCTTCTGTAGTGTCGGTGCGGCTCCAAGGGGAATCCAAGGCATAAAGGTCTTGAGAGTCATGCATAAAATCATCAGCTGGAGGTGCCGGGGCTGGTGCTGGTGCTTGTTCCCATGAGACTGAGATGTTTGGATCCATAGACCATATTTCTTCAAGAATTTGACCATTCCTTTCGCACAGTTCTCACTGTAGGTCTCTTTACTCAAAAGGATTAGTGCTAAGTCGAGAACTCAAAGTGTTGCGAATAATCATAACTTGTAAATTCTGCTGTGGCTTATATGTGGCCATTCCCATAAGGGTGGTTCTGATGAAACTTCATCATATCCTGCTGGATTGACAAAAGTCCATGGGTGGTGAAATACAACAATCGTGTTTCTCTCAGGTTTAGCTCTTCCAGTCGTGTTGTGGACAGTGATGAATCTGTTCCAAGCATCAAGAGTGTGGAACCATGTCAGCATTTGGATGAGCATTTTCATGCTGGGGTTTCCAAAATCATTCCTCATCGCTCTTCGAATAGTTTGGAACAAATGTTCTGTTGGAAATTCAATGGCGATGGTATAGAAATGCATGAGTAATCAAAATAACCATTTTTGGTCTTCCGGAAAAGGTTGAAAAGGATCCCATCGGAAAGGTTTGATGAATAGTATCTGGTGTCGAAATCGCGAAACATAAGGCCTTTATAATCTTCTATGATGTGCTGATGATATTGTTGGAGAATGCCTGAAATGTCTCTGAATCTTCCTTCTCTGATGATTTGCCTTATCTCAGGAGGGTACTGGAAATTATCCATTTCTCTGTATATCCTGCGTGTCATAAGCAAATGGTCTGGAGTATCTTCTCTTGACATACATCCGTATGACTTCATGCTTTTTAGGTCTTGACAGGAAATCAGCCAATGTATTTTGTTCACCCTTCAAGTACTTGGTCTCAAAAGAGTATTTGGAGAACCATTCTGCCCATCTTAGGAGTTGTGGATGGGGGATTTGTCTCTACTTGAACTTGAGCATCTGGGGGAATGAAGACATATCCATTTCAACAAGAAAATGAACTCCAATGAGGTGGAATTCAAACTTCTTAATGCTGTATTTGACCACAAGTATTTCTTTGAATGTGGAGTGATAGTGTGTTTCTATCGGGGAGAAACATCCACTCTTGTATCCGCAAATATTGCGGGTACCATTCTTTTCTTCAATCAATACTGCTGCCCAATGCGTGTCACTAGCATCGGTCTAGAGGATTCTTTTTCCATCTGAAGGGATTGTCAAAGGGGTAGGTTTTGAAGTTTCTCCTTCAAGATACTAACAAATCTAGTCTGTTTTCCTCCCCAAGGCGGTGGCTCTTTCTTTAGCATCAACTGTAGAGGTTTCGAAACCACTGCTATTTTTGGAACAAAGTCTCGAAGATAATTGACAATTCCAAGAAAAACTTGGATTTCTTTGTGGGTGAGGTTCTTATCTGGGAATTTAAGCAATTCTTCTGCTATGTGGGGCCCTGGGCAATACGTTCCTTCTTTCAAGTGCATGCCAAGGAATTCAATTTCCTTTTGGGCCAAAAGCATCTTTTTTTCTGATAACATAATGCCATGGGCTTGGGCTATCTATGCAAACTGGTCTAAAAGGGCACAATGAGATTTCTCATCTGGGCTATAGAGAAGAATATCATCAACATAGATCTGAGTATTGTTCAATATGGGCTGAAAAGTTTGGCACATGGCCTTTTGGAAAATGGATGGGGCTGTCTTTAGGCCAAATGGGAGGACGGTCCACTGGTAATGATGGTTTGGGATGCAGAAACCTGTTTTGGGCCTATCTTCAGGATGGATTCCAAGTTGCCAGAATCCTGATTTGAGATCAAATTTTGAGTAGATCTAGGCATTAACAGGCTGGAGAATCAAGAGTTCTTGTGGGGTAGAGGGAATTTATCATCCCTAAGAAATGTGTTTAGGGGTTGGTAGTTGACAACTAACTGGAGTTTTCCCCTAATCTGCTCCGCTTTTTTGTTCACATAAAAAGCTTCACAAGCCCACTGGGAGTTTCTGGGTCAATTGGTTTTATGAGGCCTTGATTCAGAAGGTCTTGGCATTCTGCTTGGGCTAGCCTGAGTTGTTCAGGATTCATTCTAGAATGAGTGGCTTTGGTGGGGTTAACCTCCTTATCAGTTCAAAAAGGAAGTTTGACAAAGAAGTTCTCATTTTCCACAATGGGTTTGGATGTTTACTCGCAAACTGAGAGTGAGTGTCTGCACACAGGTTTATGAGTGTTTGAAGAATTGGGTCAATGAGTTATGAAGAAATAGAGAAAAGTCTCTGGGTGTGGACATATTCCTTGGTCCAAGTTTTGAACTTCA
>JAGVVM010015227.1:0-13304 GCA_019149425.1 Psidium friedrichsthalianum | reverse complement strand
CCGTAAAACCTCAAAACTGATACGCATGTGTTAAATTTAAAATCCGTCACAATTTCAGTTTAAATTTTATCGTCAATTACTGAGTTTGATGACACGGGCAGGTTGTATGATGGGTATGCTAATTGGAATTTTTACCATCTGTTTATTCATAAACTGTATCCATTTGAGTTTCTTTTTTTTTTGTATTGACTCGATTTAATGAAAACTAACGAAAGGTAAATTTGCACGGGTGTTCAACTAGAGGATTTTTAGTGGTCAAAAAAATTATTTTCAGGTTAAAAAGTTATCACAGGTGTACTGGTTATAATTTTTTGTACAAAAAAAAATCGTTTCGATGTGCAATTTGAAGTATGAGTATTAGCGTGAAGTTTTTCATGATACTTGAACCTATTAATTATATATAAAGAAATGCTTTTTAATTTATATAAATATAAAGATTTTCTTTTTTTGGGGGGGGGGGGTGGGGGGGGGGGGGGGGGGGGGTTTGTGGGGATTGGCACAACGGTAAACGTCAAATGTACTATTTATCAATAAATAATTAGACAAACAAAAAAGGGAGAAACAGGAAGACGAAAGGGAATGGATCTGACCCAGACTTAGGACCAGACGTTGAAGAGATAGATAGTCACCATCTCACGTGCTTACCAGCAATTACGTGAATCACGAGAAACCAAGACTTTGGCTATTTAAGATATGTTTCTTCTTCTGGATAATTGGCAAAAAAATGCAAAACCCTATTGAAATACAAACTTATAAAATTGATTTCCATACATAGTTACCTATTGTTTGATGGTCCTTAATTTGACCCGGATGAATATACAATTAGGAGCATCCATTATAATTTTTAACATGTTCACAAAAAAAAAAAAGATTGATCCCGTATTTTTTTCATATCTATCACGAGATCTAATTTGTTGTGCGAAAAGTATAAGAACGTAACTGGCTACAATGAACTACAGAGCTTACCGCCCATCTTAAAAAACTAAAATATTAACGTATTAATTGACATTATCAAACGATTCATATTGATTTTTGTAGGTTTGGAAGGAACAATACTCATGTTCCTGAATCATTCTGTATATTCCCTCGACAGATCGTACAAATTAAAATTCGAACCAAAATAGATGGGGGCATGAGAATATGAGATAGGTAATTGGAAATGACGATGATGATGTGGTTGTTGTACTTCACAAATTATGTACAGTGAATGGGAATCGAATCGAATCACAGAAATGATTGAAAATAGATGGATATCGACGGACTAAGGCTCTTCCATCATCGCCTGATTACTCCTAGACACATTTTGGTATTTCCTCGTCACGGTTCTTCTGGCTCTTGGTCGAGGGAGGTATCGCGGTAATCCGATCGATGATTCTCATCCATAGTCAGATCTCTGATAATTGCTCCGCCATCTCGCCCCTCCTTCGAAACATCCCGCCCACCAGATTGAGGTTCGAAAATCCCTCGATGTAAGGGACTCCAACCAGTCCAAGACCCGTAGGATAGGTCCACGGGTCTTGCGACGGTTGGAGTCAGAAGATATATTTTTCTTTTTTTCAAATTAATATGTGTTTGCCTTATTTTTTGGAAAATTGAATTTTCTTCTGTTTCTGGGGAGGCTTGACAGCGCACACTCCACGTCCCACGTAACGCCTCCCCCAGCAACATCTTTTAGATCCACCAATCACAAACGCGGTGTTGGCCTGGGAGTTTTAGGCTTGCGTATGGTATAACATTCTCATTCTTGATTCTGTCCCTGGAACAGTAAAGAATGAGAATCATATTTGGTAACCCAAATAATTCGATTGCTGAATTCTGTTCCAGAATCAGTTTTAGAGACTCAGAATCAGTTCTAGAGTAAAATCAGAACCAAAAAAAAGTGGTTCGAAAAAAGAACACTTTTTGACAAAAATAACATAATGAAATACTCACATTTCACTGTTCCCTTTCCGTTTTCGTCACTTTTTCTCTCAACACTAATAAGAAATAAAATAAAAAATTTTGAAAAACAAAAAATTGAAATTTTTTTTAAAAAAATCACAAAAAAATTTAGAAATTTCCTAAAAATTGAAAAAGCTTAGATTATGCTAGTTTGAACTCATTTTCATATAATTGAGGCCTAAATTTTCGAGATGAGTCCTTAATTACTGGAATTGTGTTACCATGTTTTAATCGAACTGGTCAAAACAATAATTTATTAAAATTTGGGTTTCATTGATGACATGCCAAAAAGACATTGTATTTAAGTATTTAGTGTGCATTTGAAATTAGCCTTCATTGAGGACTAGAAAATTTTACAACAATTCCACTATATAGTTATTTGACTCTTAAATGAAAAAAAAAAATTAGAAAGAAAAAACAGTTTTCAAAATTAACTTTTGTGCAGTTATCAAACGCGTTTCTGGTTCTCACAAACTCACCACGAAACAGAGCAGAAAAGTCATTTTGATCAGAATTCAGTTTTTGGATCAGAATTGTACTACGCAGCCTATTACTCTCCCCTCCCCCTCCTGCGAAATTACGATAAACGCCCCCGCTCCGATCCCCGAACTCTCCACGCCGCCCTCAAATCGAATCGATCCGTACTCTCTAAGCAAAAAAAAAGAAAGAAAAGAAATAATTAAAATAAAAAAAAAATATTCCCTCCTCGCCTCCCATATAACCACCCCACGGCGTTCCTCATTCACCGAACAGTATAGAGGAGATGAGAGAGATGGAAGAAGAGAGAGAGAGAGAGGAGCCCCCCCCTCCAAATTTAGCAGTGCGAGCGTGGAACCTCGAGGGGATTCGGAAGGGTTTCGAGGCGAAATGAGGAAGAGAAATGGCGGACGAACTGGGGGGAACGGCGGCGGTGGCGAAGAAGAAGAGGAGCAGGGAGGTGGTGGGGCTGTGGCGCGAGGAGGGCGGCGAGGAGGGATTAGGCGGCGACGGGTGGGCGAGGGCGAAGTTCTGGGAGCGCCTTCCGTGGGAGGAGGGTCAAACATACAGCCTCCTTTCTCGACGGACGTGGTGTTCAAGCTGATGTCCGTGGGGAGGACATTCGCCTCGTCGCCACCCTGTCTCTTCTTCTACTCTTCTGCGGCTGCCACTTGACCCCCTTCTCGGTTGAATCCTTACTCATCTCCACCACTCGGTTTCGACGCTCTTTCTCAGATCTCATCTTTCTTTTTTTTTTTTGTTTCGTGGGGGGGGTGGTGTTCTTGTGATAGTATGCGCAGGTAGTGTCTGTATCTCGACGAGAAATTCCTATTTGCCGAGTAGGAGAGACGAGAAAGAGAGAGACGAGAGGGGTGGTCGGCAGGATGATTTTGGAATCTGGTGTTGTATTGATGAATAATTGCGAGCTGCGGGTGTGGTTGGGGTTGTGATGCGCTGGGGAAAATGTAAATAGAAAGCTCGAGATCTTCAATATCGGCGACTCTACCCCCCCTCTCTCTCTCTCCTCTTCTCTCTCTCGCTCTTATCTCTCTGAATAGTTAAGTCACCTGCCTGACAATGAGTCATGACTACTAGTTCAATGATCATCTGCATGATTTCATGGCAAGATGAGTTCGATTTCACATTAATTTATTTGCGATTTTTCGTGGTCCGCAGATATGTCAACATTCAATTTCGTAACTCAGCCTAATTGGAACGACTAGGCTAAATCGGAAACTGCTCGGCAAACCTGAAACCGGCTAAATCGGAAACTGCTCGGGAACCGACTTATTCGGTCTGCTTTCAGGGCACACCGATCCGACTTCCGGTTCCATAAAGTTGGAAACAACCCCCTCTCCCTTTACTGGGTTTCTAATGGTCATGTGCAGATTTTCATGGCATAATGAGTTCGAATTTGTCAATTTATGTGATTTTTAAGTCGCGGATCATGCTTAACTTTCAATAATATTTCGATAAACGGGGCTTAATCCCTCGATTTCCATAAGCAATTCTCGCTAATTACTGCGCTTCTTAACGAGCGGCCGGAGGTTTTTAGCCACATAATCCGTAATTAATCGCTGGGATTAGGGAAAGTAATCACGCCCTTGTCTGGGCCCGACCACGTTGTCTTCGTAAGGGGTAACAGAGAGAATGCATTGACCCCGCTCCGGCGTGTTTGACCAATTTTTTTTTTTTCAAACGAGGTCAAAATACAAGTTTGACTTTGGGACTTCCCCATGCTTCCAAAAGCGCCACTCAACATAAATTAAAGCTAGGAAAGGACGCGAATGATGCGTTACGCGTCCCATCCGAGGAAGGATGATGCATGTCTGGGTAAGATAGGTTGATCGGATTGAAAAACGCGCGAACTAGCTCGAACCGGCAAGTTTGGTCCAATTCTAAAGGTTATTGAAAATTAAGAATCGAAACAATCGGCCTGATCCTCGATTCTAAAGAAAATCGAATGAACCCAAATCGTACTCACTCCTAATCTCCATGTCTGTGTGGTTTTTTAATTTGTCTAAATTTTTTCCCATTTATCATTTTATGCGATACTCATGCGAAAAAAAAGAAACTGGTATAATTCGAATTTCGTTAAGTATAAAATGGTAATATGGAGCTTAGTCATGTTTCCTCAAATTCGAAAATTCTAATCGTGATGTCTTTTTCATCTGACCAGGTATTTTTATTTCAAAGAGAGAACAAGACATGTGATCTACTATTTCGCTAGTTGCGTATGCAAGACATCGCTGTCAGAATGCCCATAACTATCTACAATTTTTATTTAAAAGGAGAATGTCAAGAAATGTCCCTTAAGCACTTGTTAAAACCCTCTTACATGTGCTTTGGTAATTTTTGAAAATTTCTACTTAAAAAATTGATTTTCTTAAAGTATGTAATTCCTTTCAATTTTTAAAGAGTCTCCAAAAAGTGTTGTTTTTCACTATTAGTCGACTTAACTAGTGCCGTGCAGCATTTGTTAACAAAAACCCAATTCAAATCCAAAGAAAACCGCGCCAAATTCGTATTTTGAAATTTTACAAAAATCCACTTTCTGATTATCTTATTTCTTCCATTATCATCAGATAATATGTCTACCGCTAAAGCACTTCATTTTTTTTTCCTGCTCAAAAAAGCACTTGAATGTGGGAGGCATCGATTCGATTTCTATTTCGCGTAGTTCTATTGCGCATCGAATGTCGGATTCTCGAATCGTAATCGATTGTAGCGTTTTACGATTGTTATCTCAATTCTCATATAAAATGTCATAAATACACACAAAAAATAATAATAATAATAAGAGAGAAGAAGTTAGAGACTTTACGATCAAGGGACAGATATTTATCTATTTTTAATAGATGGTTATGGACCTCGAAATCATACATGGTGTAGGCCGATTGCAATTTTGTAGTCAACGGGACGAAAAATCGATGCGATTGTTTATGTTGTGACCTCGTTATTCCGGAGGCCTAATGAATAAAATATAGAGAGGCCGGACAAGCTGAACAAAAGCAAAACAAAGGAAGGGAATAAAAAAAAAAAGCCCAGACGACGAAGACAACCAACGAAAACGGAAAGTAGAAAACAACAAAAGGCATGTGTCGTCATCATTGGTCTCGGAGAATCTGACGATTCATCCTTTGCGTGTTTCAAGAGGAAAAAATTAGGGGATTTTTCGCGGTACCAAATTTTTATGCTGTCCTCCCGTTGACACGTCGCAACGTTCGTACATTACGTTCAGGAAAAATTTCAAAAAAAAAAAAGCCCAAATTATCTTTATTTTCTCACATAAAAATTTAAAATTGACATTATCTCAAATAAGAACATGCAGTACTTTCATTGTCTCAAATAAAAGCCTGAAATGCCTTCTTATTTCAAATAAGAGTATAAAGTGACCATAACCGTTTCAAATAAGGGCTTTGCCTTGCCGATCGGTCGGCAGGCTAAATATTTCTGCCAATCAGGGATATTTTTTTCAAAATATACTTTTAATCAAATTTTGAGTTAAATTAAATTAAAAATTGAAATAACAACTAAAAAAAAACCCCCCAGGCCTCCTGCCTGTGGCCTCCACCTCAACGTTGGCGGGGCGATGGCAATGGTCGGCAACCTCGCCGACCTAGGGCAAGGATAGCCTCCACCCGCCTTTTTTTTTTTTTTCTAGTTTTAGCTTTTTAATTTTTGAAACTATAAAAAAATAATAATGATGATGTTAAATCACCAAAATGCCCCTATTAATTGGTGAGTCGGGCTCATTTTTGAGATTAATAAGGTCACTTTCAAGCCCTTATTTGAAATAATATCTATTTCTAGATCTTTTTGAAATAATAATGGCACTTCAGTTCCTTATTTAAAATAAGGTCAACGTCAGGCCCTTATTCGAGAAAAATAAAGGTACTTTGAGCCCTTTTTTGAAATTTATCCTTACATTTAACATGCCGTTAAAAAAGCAATCGTGGAATTACAAGAAATATGAAATTCAGAGTAGCCATTTGAGGAAAAAAAAGACGATTAAAGTCATATTGACATAATAAATAAATCTAACTTATCTTAATAGTATCATAATGATTTTGTTTGCAATTCGCATTATTCTATTAGTACTTCAACTTCTCCATGTAAATTGTTCGACCATTTAGACATTTTTTTCTAAATCGATTTGTAGACAATTGCCTCTAAACTATCCTTCAATTGACGATTCAAGCAATCAAATGACGTGATTTTTTTTTTTGGTAAAGATAAGTATAAGATTGACTAATCACAATCGCGTACAACCTAAACCGGAGCGCACGGGCACAAAAACAACCCTCCACCAAAAACTACACAAATGTAGAGGCGGGTGCACGGTTGGTGGGATGATAAGCGCAAAAGGCTAAAGGGGGAACAAACCCCCGAGTACAAAAGATGACTGTTGACACTTGATTTTTGACCAATTTTATTTTCAAAATTTTTTAGAAAATCCATAAAAATTCAGAAAAATTTAAAAATCAACTTTGGAGACCTTGGCATAGCCTAGGGAACTAATTTTGAGCGAAAAATAATTTTCTATATTTTTAGTATTTTTCTGCATTTTATTTTCAAAAATTCATAAAAAAATCCATAAAAATTGAGAAAATTGAAAAATCAACTTTGGGGACCTTGGCATAGCCTAGGGAACCAATTTTGAACAAAAAATAATTTTCCTTATTTTTCGTATTTTTCTGCATTTTTATTTTTCAAAAATTCATAAAAAATTAATAAAAAGTGAGAAAATTGTAAAATCAACTTTGGGGACCTCGGCCAAGCCTAGGGAACCAATTTTGAACAAAAAATAATTTTCCTTATTTTTTGTATTTTTTAATATTTTCAGAAATTAGGAAAGTAATAAAAAAATTAATAAAAATAGCATTTCAAGTCAGAAAATTACAAAAAAAATTTTTTTTAATTTAATTTTCTCTTCATTTTGGATGAATAAATTTTGAAAAAATAAAGTCTGGAATCTAGGGTTTCTTTGTTAATTTTATTTTTCAGATTATTTAAATAATTCTAGAAATTCCATTTTAGCTTTTTAATTTTCTATTTTTACATTTTTAGAGTCGTGTCATCCTCCTCGATTTTTCAAAATTAAAATCGAGTCCAAAATCCCTCAGAATCGCCCAATTTCGCTAAAAAGGACCAAGATGCAATTTTTGATTTTTCAAATTAGTCCCTAAAATCACTAAAAATGAAATTAAAAATTTTATAGGGACTGAATTGAAAATAGGGCGACGTCACCCCCTAGATTTTGACCTCCTGAATCCAATGGTGGCAACAATTTTTGCAAAAAAGACCATCTAGGGTTTGGATTTTGCGAAATGGATACTCGGGTCGAATTTGCAAATTGGGTATTTATGCCAATTCTTAGAGAAATTGACATAAAAATTCATTTTTCCAATGGATTTCATGCCATAGAACTCAATTTTGGGTTTCAATTTGCTTAATTTTGGCTTTTAAGAGGTTATTTGAGCGAATTTGACCAACCGGGTCAATCGGGTCGGATCGGATCCGACCCGATGACCCGGCCGATCATTTGAAACCCACAGAGCCAAACTTGGTTCTTCTCTCTCGCGCGAACTGCCCAAACTGAAAGAAGATCATGAGAAATTTTTGGTGATTTTGAATGTGGATTTGACGGGATGATCGCGAGAATCAGAGGCGAGATTGGGGTTTTCTGTTGATGGGGATTTCGAGCGAAAGGGGGTTTAAAAGCAGGGGAGAGAGAGACATTTGAGGAGGTTGGACGGCCATTGGAGGGAGCG
The DNA here is from genome assembly GCA_019149425.1 of Psidium friedrichsthalianum. NCBI lineage: Eukaryota > Viridiplantae > Streptophyta > Magnoliopsida > Myrtales > Myrtaceae > Psidium > Psidium friedrichsthalianum. Next base: position 5,112 of record JAGVVM010015227.1, on the reverse strand, counting down.
ACCCGAGACTGCAAATTGGTCACCGAGACAAACCAGGCGACGCCGAGCTACGCCGACGGCACTCGAAGCTTCGCAGACACCTTGGGAGCAAGCCCAACCCATTTGTTTTCGCCAACACCCTCGGAATAGGTAATTGCCATTGATGCTTGCAAGCTCGACCTCCCATGGCGGTTTCTATTTTTCTCCATCGTTCTTCGAATTTCTCGGTTTAGAATGCTCCTGCGTTTGTCCTGATCGTATTCATCTCCTTCCTTTGCATTTTTATCGCGTGAAACCTCCTGGCCGACCATCCCAAACCCGAGCTGGTCACGAGCTAAAATGCTCGATTTCGACACGAGACAACGTCAGAAGATCTCCAGGTAAGTTCCCTCGAAATCCATGGATGCTTTCTATCTGATTTGCGTAGCCTGCTAGGGTGGTTTTTCTGTACTTTGGTCTGGTCGCCGGAAAAGTCCTCGGTCGAATCTAGATTGGTCAATTTTGGACGCTTTCATGGCCTGAAAACTGGAAAAGTTTGTGTGTTAGAGCGAACGGGAACAGACCCAAGGCAAAATGGGAGTTTGAGGCGCGGTTTAGAGTCACTTTCGTGTACGCCGGCGAGCTTCCGACGGGTTCATCGGAGACCGGAGCTTCTCCGGTGGTCTTCCTCCGTGAAATGTTGACCGGTCAAACTTAGTTGACCCGGTCAACAGCCACGTGGCCATGACATGGCTACCGCTCGTCCGCCACGTCAACTTAGGGTTTATAATGGGTTTGATCGGACGGTGATAGGTAGGCCACGTGTCACAATCTTAGATTTTCTAAGAATAAAAACTCTAATCTTAATTTTAAAATCAATTTAGAAAATAAAAAAATAATGAATGGCGGAGATCTGGTCTAGGGTAGATCCGATGGTGAGGTTTAGTTTGCCGATCCAAGGGTCGTGGCGTAGCAACGTGGAAGAGTACTGATCGTCGGATTAGAATAGGCGAAAATAAATAAAACGGAATAAAAATCTGGAAAAATTCAAAAATTAAAAAAAAAACTCCTAAAACTACGTCGTTTTTGCATTAGGTCATAGGAATGGGCCTTGGGCCAAGCTTGGGTAGTGGGCCGGGTCTATTCGGCCCGGTCCGTAAAATAAAAAATAATAATAATAGATAATAGTAATAAATTCGGAAAATCAATAAAAAGAAATTAAAATAGAAAATCAATAAAACACCAAAACTGCGTCGTTTCTGTCTTAGGGTTTTCGAATAGGGCCCGGGTCGATCGGGCCGGGTTGAACCGACCCAGCCCGGAGAATTAAAATAAAATTTAAAATAAATAAAATGATAGAAAATTCAAGAAAAATCTTCAAAAAATAATAAAAAAAATAAAAAAAAATCATAAAAATTAGGAAAAAATTAAAAAAATTATTATAAAATTAGGAATAGTGGGAAAATAGGAAAATAAAATAATAAAAATCATAAAAGATTTCATAAAATATAAAAAATCTCAATAAAATCCAAAAAATAAAATCCAAAAAAATATACCAAAACCTTTTAGAAAAATCTTGGAAAATGCAAAAAATATAGGAAAGTCAAAAGTAAGACAAAACTCAAAGAACCAAAAATAGGAAAAATCCCTCAAAATCACAAAAACCTTAGAAAAATCCTAGAAAAAATAATTAAAAAATCAAGAAATCTAGAAGATGTCCTAAAATAGGAAAATTCTAGAAAACTTAAAAAAATTCTAAAAAATAAAAAATGTCCAAAAAATGAAAAAATTCAGAAAAACTACAGAAAAATCTAGAAAAATCCTCAAAAAAATAGGAAGTCAAGAAAATTCTAAAAAAATTCAAAAATAAAAAAATATATAAAAAAATAAAAAAATATATATAAAAAATGAAAAAATTCAGAAAATTTCAAGAAAATTTCGAAAAAATTCTAAAGATCAAGGAAAAATTATACTCAACCCATTTTCACATTTTGACCTCCCGAGCCCTTAGGAAATTACCATTTTACTCCTCTGGCCAACCTGACCCAAATTTTTTCAAATCATTCCAGGACTCAGCCGGCATTTCCTTTAGGTTTCTGAGACCCCTCTAGGATGCTATTTGACTTGTTTTGCCTTGATATGATTCTTTCATTTGTTGATTGTGCGATTATTCCTTATGGTTGTGATTGATAGGTTATTTCTCCCATTTGCATAAACCCATTAGACTTTTAGGATTCACCCTGCCAAAGAATGACTTCACGAATCTCCTAGACTAAGAAATCACCTAACTTAGGTACCGAAAGGGCGTCAATAGCAATATTGACGTAACTAAGTCCCCGAACCTAGATCTCTCTCGTTTTCGTAGAATCGAATGATCTCTCCCAATCGTTCGATAGGGTTTCCAATCATACCCTCCAATAAATGATTGGTGGCGACTCCGATGGCATGTACATTATTCACATGTCACCCGACCACACTAAGGTCGATTTCGATTTAGAATTTCCTGACGCGATTTGGTATGGGCCTGGGAGGGCCCGAGCTGAGCCCAAATCTCAAGATGGGCTTAGCAATCCATTAGCTCCCTCGGGACCCGGAAATCTCGGGAGGGTCGCGACAGACTGGCGACTCCGCTGGGGACTTAGTTTAACCCTATTAGAGGACTTAAGTCGATTAAAAGGTTGGGTGCTTTCTAACATACTTTTCTGCAGGCGCTCTTGAAGGTGAGGTAAGTCCACTAACCAAATGTGTTAAATGTTCTTGCAGATGGGAGTTATAAGGGGAGGAGTGACTGCTAACATGTTTTATGCAGGATTGGAGTTTGGGATTGTTTGTTTATTTTCTGCAAATTGGAAGCGCTGTTTGATATCAACTGCTGTGCATGCCTTGCATACTTTGAGGATCACAACACTTGCACACACAAGCGCCTAAACCCAAGCCGCGAAACACTCTCCTTAGGTCACCATAGATAGGGATCGGTATGCAAAGCCCTAGCGTTTGATTGCGCCTGGGTTGACCATATTTGATCCCGCTCGCTATCTGAATTGATGATTCTTCCCACTTGACGTTCGATTGCGCTTGTGGGCAAGGTCGTCGAATCAGATAGTGGGAGCCTTTTAGGTCCATACCCTGTCCCTTCTTTTATTTTCTAGAGTCAATTCCTCACTTGTCTCATGCGCATGTGAAATGGTCGGTTGGTATACCTAAAACCAAAACATGAAGGGGTCTGGTTGGTAAGGCTTTCTTATAATTCATTTCAAATACACTTAATTTCTTTTACCATGCATCTCATACATCATTCCATGAGTGAGTCGTCATCTTGATGATTGGTCTGAAGGCCATCTTAGGATAGAAAGATAATTTTCTACATAACTTGAATCTTTGGATGTTGTGTTTCCGCATCCCCCTCGTCCCTCTTAGACTTGATGTATTAGGGATCTTTTGAGATGTATTCGCATATTTTCCAATTCCTTTTCGAGATCTTTAGATAGGCAATGGCTTTCATTCCAATCATCGAGGGATCCTAGCCAATTGCATGATTTCTTTAGGAGAAATACGGATTAAAATCCTCTCACCGACTTCCTTTGGCCGAATAAGAGACTTTAATCCTTATTTCACCAAAAGAAAATATGAAATTGGACTAGTGCATTCACATTGCATCTCCATTCTGCACTGTAACCCGTGGTAATTAATTTTAGCATATTCATACACGTCCAAAATAGATGGGAAATCGGATATTAAGATCACCCTAGTCCACGCAAGGAGCTCACAAAATGGTGGAACCGCCTCAATCCGGACGACCAGGCCTACGTAGAAGAACTCATCAAAATGTTCAAGGAGCACCGACAGTCTCTGGTGGAACCATGCGTACCCGACTACATCGTCCCGCACTTGCCCGGAGTGGAGTCGTACGTGCTAGAGCATATGGGATTGGCGCCAGCTGAGGAGGACGAAGACCCGCAGGAATGGGACCAGGATGAATCAGAAGACGGCAAGGATGCCTTAGCTTCCAAGCGCCGTCGGATGGAATAGACGATTTCCCCGCTTGATTTTGCTTTTGATTGTAATAGGATCATGACATTTTCATATATAATCATTCATCATCATTTTCTTAAAATGAATAATCACCACGGGTTATTCACCTTCTTGATAGTATGCTCATTTATGTTCAATGAGAGGAAAGACCGTTTTCATGAGGCTAAGGCTCATGATTGAGTCTTTCCTCCCATTAACCACATATGAACATAGTATTGAGAAGGTTTAAACTTCCGCACTTTTATTCCGTTCGCAGCCCTCTGACTCGTTATTTTTATTCAGGTGAAATTCTGTAGTCACGAAGACCCGCAGCAAGACACGAAAAATGACGGAAGAGCTGACTTCAAGAGTGACTGGTCTCGAAGACCAGATCAATATGATGGCCGCCATGATGGCGGAAATGAAATCAATGATGATTGCGCAGGGAAAGGCTCCAGCTGCACCCGAAGCTAATCCCACCACATCCACCGACTCCGACACCAACCAGACCACTAGCACCGAGTCTGAGAAGGAGGCACCCTACAAGGCCCCTCCACCTGTGATTGACCTAGAGAGGGAGAAGAGAGAGAAGCCCCCGGTTAAGACCGAAGAAGGCGCGAGGAGGCTCGCGAAAATTGAAGAGTGCTTGAGCAGCCAAGGCTACGAACTGGCTAGGTTCGACAAGATCTCTCCATTCACCAAGATCGAAGTCCCGGCTGGGTATAAGGAGCCGGAGTTTGTGAGGAAGTATGACGGGACGGGCTGTCCCCGGGCTCACTTGAGATATTACCTGCGCAAGATGGCGCACTATTCGGACTATGTCCCACTCCTAATGAACACCTTCCAGGAGAGCTTGTCAGGCGCCGCGCTGGCCTGGTTCATCGAGCTGAACATGGAGGAATACGATAGCTGGGTGGATCTGGCAGAAGATTTCTGCACCAATACAAGTTTAACACAGCCACGGCGCCGACCAGGGAAGATCTGCTGAGAACCGTGAAAGGAGGAAGCGAGACCATACGCACCTTTGCTCAGAGGTGGCGAGCTGTAGCCACCCAGGTTAAACCACCCATTCCAGAAGAAGAACTGGTGGACTTGTTCTTGAAGGCGCTACCGCTCGATTATTTCGAGAAGCTGAATACGTCC
>JAGVVM010015226.1:0-10538 GCA_019149425.1 Psidium friedrichsthalianum | reverse complement strand
TTTGGTTTTTTTGTTTTTGTTTTTTTTTTGGTTTCTTTGTTTTTTCCACAGCCTCCATCGACACTTTTCATGCATGCACTACTACCGTTGTTTAGGTGATTTTGACCTTTCCATTGCCACTGTCTATGGTCAACAGTCAAGACGATGAGTGACGGCATAAGGGCTGCATGTCCTTGACGGGCTCTAGCTCTGTCTCCATGAGTGTAATTTGGCAATGGGAGCCCTCCTCGGTGCCAAGCTCAATGATGAGCCTGAGCTCCGTGTCATTGCCATTAACGAGGCTTGTGGTAACAAAATTTATAGGATGACATCAATATCTTGGCCCAAATCTAATAGGCGCATTTAGGATCGTGCCTAAATTTAGAGTTCACCAATAAATTTACAATGTGGTGGACCTTAATGGACATATATAAAGTTCTTGCATGGCGAAGCTCGACTTGACCTTGGCCATGGAGGAGCTCGGTGGCTAGATTTGGAGCTCCTCCACCGTTGTGCTCAACTCGACAGCCATGCAGCTCAATGGCCATGAGATCAGGAGGCCAATGGACATGCGAGCTCAGAGAGAGAGAGAGAGAGGTGATAGCGCTTGGTGTCAACGGCGGCTTAATAGGAGGCAAAAGGCAACAGCGAGCCGACTAAGGATGGATGACAAGGGTCCAGAGGTTTGACGGGAAAAAGAGAAGAACTTTGCGTTTAGGCAAAATGATACCATGTCTATATCTATCTTCATATTGACATCAACTATGAATATCGCAAAATCTTATCATATTTTTGTTGCATACGATCCTATCTTAACAAAAAGTATTTGTACAGTCCAACGCAGCCTAGAGTTAATAAAGGTAAAAAAAAAAATGCAGGATAGGAAAGGGACATTGGAAAATATAGGTCAACATGTCAAAGAAGACTAACGGCTATATATATATATATATATATATATATATATATATATATATATATATTCAGATTTGGGAAGTTCACATTGGGTGCGCCAAAGAACAGAATAAGGCCAAATTGTCACTGACATTTGCTTACGTACAATCAATTCAATGTGCCAAAATGACATGCACAAGAGACAAAAGTCAAGGTAGAAAAGGGGAAAGAAGCCAGGAGAATTTGTATCGTAGATTTTCTTTGCCGAGGGGAAGGGGGTTCGAAAGATATTCCTTCAAGAGAGGGAAAAGGAAGAAAAATATCAGAGATGCTGCATTTGGAGAAGGACATGAAAACCCTAAAAAAAGAAGAGAACCCAAGAAGACAGACAGACACATCATTCTCCTGAAACCCACGCAATTTTGCTAAGTCCGAACCCGTCTTTCGCAGATTCATTGAGAGCTCCTGAAGTCGAGGATACGCTCAGGAATTGCGCCCTTGACCTTCCGCCAGCAAATCAAAATCTGGACGCTTTCAATGAACTGCCGATGTGGCTCCTCAAAGGCATCTTTTAAGTAGCTAATCGAGGACATGTTGCGATTTTCAACGTGCTTTCTTTTTGCCATCTCAAGTCCTCCGTGCATATTTGCATGGACCAATCTATGCGAACATGAATATTTTTCTTTTTTCTCTAAACTTGCAAAATATGGGAATGATCGAGAAGAGAGAAATGGTGACCACTGAACTGAGCGTGGTAGACCTGGTAGCAAAAGGGTCACACTACCATGAAGTCAAGTTGTTATAAGATCGAGTCGTATCGTGAGTGAATCTCTCAATCATTTTGTGCCTTGGATATTTGCTATCTTGTGGGGAAAAACTTCGTGAGCTCTAGCAGGCCGAAGAGATACCGATGATGGACTCATACAATCAGGGTGAACGAAGCAGTTATTACTCAAATCGAATACTTTTTGTAGAGTGTATGACCCTTGACGCATAGAGGAGCTCATCCAACCTTTTTACTCAGAGAGAGAGAGACCTCTATCCATTGAAAATGACACGCTTCTCATCATTTCACACTATAGAGAGAGAGAGAACTCTTTCCATTGAAAATAACATGCATCTTATCCTTTCATACCAGAGAGAGAGAGAGAACTCTATCCATTGAAAATAACATTCATCTCATCGTTTCATAGCATTCCTTCACCAACCTCTTCAACCACCGACCGACTATGAAGGGGTCGGCCATCTTGACCGATAATACTTGATACAAATTTGGGTAAATATACATTACACCTCAATCTAAATTTCACTTATCTTTCATACAAAATGATGGATTGAGTTGACATGATCCTGGCTTATGTATTTAAAAAAGAAAAAAAGAGCTACATATCTAGACATTTTTCTTTAATTTTATTTAACACGAATTATCTAAAATTATTCAACGGCTATAATATATTCATTAATTGATATCTAATTTTTTTTTTGTAATATTCTAGAAATTATGATGATTCTTTCTATTTTCCAAAATTTGGAAAAAGAAATAGTGAAGTTTGCCCAGACAAAGCAAATCCAAATAGGATGCACCCTAGTGTGAGGTGATAAAAAGATGGAAAAATTTTAAATAAGGCCCGAAAGTGCCATCGTTTTATCAAATAATGGCATGTGGTGGACATTGTCTCAAATAAAGGTATCAAGTGCCTTCATTTTCTTAAAAAAAAAAAGGCCTGAAATGGATATAAAAGTCTCAAATAAGGGTCTGACCTCTCGATTGATCAAAAGCATTTCATTCTTTTACGTTTTCTTTTTTTTTTCTTCCTTTTATTGATAGCGAGGCAAGAGTCGCCCTCACTAGTGCTATCTGGCCGCAACAAAGAAGAAAAAAATGAGCAAAAATAACATAAAAAATAATTTAATTGCCTTCGAATGGAAATGCCCCGACCAATCAGAATATTTAGCTGACCAACAAGGTTATATCTTTAATTGAAATTGTCATGGCGCTTTAGGCGCTTATTTGGTCTAACTTTTGGCTCTTATTTAACAAAATGTCCATTTTAAGCTCTTATTATAATAAACAAATAAATAAAAGCACTTCAAACAATGATTTGAAATTTTAAACAAGTAACTTGGTGGTTGAATTTCTTTTCTTTTTCCCTTGGAGGCGTAATGACAAATTTCCCACTAGGCTTCTTTTTCAAAATTTCATTTTACACAAGAACCAAGTTTGGAGCGAGAATTACGATTCTGCCACGGGAATGGGATAGGTGGAAGTGGGAATGGCAACCAGATGGTTGCGTGGGAACTGTAGGATCTGTTGTTTGGTTCATTTCTTGTGCAACCAAATCCTTGTCAGCCGCTAAAAAAACCTATGACATGTCCCTCCTTGGAGTTGGGAAAAATACTAAATTCCAATTTCTCCTTTTGAGGATTTATTTAAAGTAAATAAAATATAAATTTCTTCGAACGTATTTAATGATGAATTTAAATGAGCAAAAATTCCGAAAAGTATGGGTGAGCAAATCGGACTGATTAGACGGGGACTGGTGGTCCAGTTCCTGGTTGTAGAGGGCGGAAGTCCAATTCACGATTCTTAAAATTGGAATTTTTTTTTTTAATTTTTGAAAGTAACCCGATACAAGACACTCATGAGTCATGACAACAACCCATTCTTGTTATTCATTCTTTCTGCTGGTTCACGAAACAAGAACGGATAACCACACGCTCTCTTGGCAGATTCTTCTGCGAATTTTTCTAGAAAATCAAAACTTGGAACACCCATCTCCAATTCCATGAATCATCTGTGCCTTTTCTGCCACGTTGTTGCATTCTAACCCCAACAGCCAAAAGTTTGATTCTTTACCTTTTCACTTTCCTTTTCCAGCAAAAATGGAATCTAATCTGTTTAATCCCTTCAATTCCTGTCTTGCTATTTCGCCTTTTGGAGGGGGTTTCTAATCTTTAGATGGCACATGTTGACTTTAACGCTTTTGTTATCGGTTTCAAGGACCGCTTGGGAATCGAACCGGACCTGAAACCTGTCACCCCTACTGAAAAGGATCATGTTAAATACTTCCTATTGTGTTTTTCTAAAATGGTAGTTTAAAGGATTGGCCATCAAACATTCTTCACGGACGATGAAAAATCTGATTTTCAAAATATTAATAACGTCTATCACAAAGAGAATTGACGGCCAATGACGTCGGGTTTTTTGTATTTTGATTGCTTGATGGACTTTCGAGAGGAGTCTTTAGTAAAATTTAATGGAAATTATGAAGATGAAATGTGTTGTCTCATTTTTCTTGAACAATATTGAACATTTTCACAATATAGGGACTAAATTGAATATGTACCGAAAGTCTAAGAATCATATTGAACAAATTAAAAGATCCAAGATGACATTGCATATTATGCTAGATTTATAGATCATATTGAACAAAATTTAAAATTCATGAACCACATTACATACTGAGCCAATGTTCGGAGATCATTTAAAAGATAGAGATTATATAAATAAAATTAGAGAATTTCCAACAAATTCAAAGACCAAAAAATATATGTTGATATTATTGACGGGATAATTAGCAACAATAGGATTCAAAAGATGATTTTTTTTTTGTTATCGAAGGTGTTCGGACCAGCGTCTATACGGAACGCGCACCTCGACTAATCCTTCGGGAGGGCTAGTGCAGTATTTTACCACCACGACCTTTCGCTTAAATCACCGACTTCAAGATTTGAACTCAGGATCTCTCGTGAATGAATTGTTAATTGCTGGATAAGAAATACTTTATACTGTTGGATTGAAATGTACTATTTTCAATGTGTGGATCACTCGCAAGACAACATAGTCCATCTACGATCTCACGGCAACCCACACATGACTTTTTGAAGTCACAAACACGAAATAGCTTGAGACACGAAGTATGCTGGCTCTCACGACATGTAATCCAAAAGTGATGATTGGTTGGTCAGACATAACTCCTGATCATCCTATGTGATGCTGGGACAACCTCGAAACTTGGAAACGTCTGGATATTATCCTAATTAGATCGAATAAAAAAGTCTAACCATGAGGTAGGATATTATGAGGAAATATACGAATATTTCCCTAACACTAATCTCTCTTCTCTCTGCCCTCTACACCTACGCACCCACGCACCCCACCCATAAACGCCACCCACAGCCTCCGTCGACACTTTTCCATGCATGCAGCTACCATTTTCTCGATGATTTTGACCTTCCCATTGCCACTTTCTATGGCCAACGGTCGAGAAGACGAGTGACGACATTAGGGCCGCATGTCCTAGACGGGCTCTAGCTCTATCTCCATGACTGTACTTTGGCAATGGGAGCTCTCCCCGGTGCCAAGCTTCAGTGATGAGCCCGAGCTCATCTCATTGCCATTAAAGAGGCTTCTCGTGGTAACAAAATTATAGGATGACGTCAAGATCTCGGCCCAAATCTAGTAGGCACAATTAGGATCGTGGCGAGATTTAGAGTACACCAATAAATTACAATGTGGTGACCTTAATGGACAGATATAAAGTTCTTGCATGGCGGAGCTCAACTCAAACTTGGCCACGGAGTAGCTTGGTGGCCAGATTTGGAGCTCCTCCACGGTTGTGCTCAACTCGACGGCCATGAAGCTCAATGGCCATGAGATCGGAGGCCAATGGAAGAGAGAGCGAGCGAGCGAGCGAGAGAGAGAGAGGGGATAGCGCTTGGTGTCAACGGCAGCTTAACAGGAGGCGGCAAAAGCGATGGTGAGCTGACTGAGGATTGGTGACAAGGGCCCAGAGGTTGACGGGAAGAGAGAAGAACTTTGCGCGTAGGCAAACTGATACCATAATCTATATCTATCTTCCACATTGACATCAATTAAGAATTTTGCAAAATCTTATCATATTTTTGTTGCATACGATCCTATCCTAACAGGTAAAAGTATCTATACGATCCAACGCAGCCTAGAGTTAATAAAGGCAAAAAAAAAAAAAAATGCAGGATAGGAGAGGGACAGTGGAGATTTAGATCAACATGCAAAGAAGGATAACGGCATAGATATATATATAAATAATATAATTCGATATTTGGAAAGTATACATTGGGTGCGCCAAAGAACAGAATAAGACCAAATTGACACGACGTGACCGTACGCTAAGAATCAATTCAATGTGCCAAAATGACATACACAAGACAAGAGAGACAAAAAGACAAAGTAGAAAACGGGTCAAGAAGACCAAGAGAATTTGTATCGTAGATTTTCTTTGCCGAGGGGAAATAGTGTTCGAAAGATATTCCTCCAAGAGAGGGAAAGAGAAAATAATATTAGAGATGCTGCATTGGGGAAGAACGTGAGAACCTTAAAAAAAAAAAAGGAACCCTAGAAGAGAGACACATCATTATCTCGAAACTCGTTGCGATTTCGCCTAAGTCCGAGCCCATCTTTCAATAATTTATCGAGAGTTCCTGAAGTCAGGATACGCTGAGGAATTGCACAATTGACCTTCCGCTAGCAAATCAACATATGACCCTTTCGACGCAGTTGACGATTGTGGTGCCTCAAAAACATATGTTAAGTAATTAATTGAGAACATGTTGCGATTTTCAATGTGCTTTCTTTTACCATCTCACGTCCTCTATGCTTATTAGCATGGACCGATCTATGTGAACATGACCATTTTTTTTTTCTCTATACTTGCAAAATATCGGAACGATCTAGAAGAGAGAAATGGTGACCACCGAACCGATTTTTAGACCAAGCAGCAAAAAGGGTCACACTACCATGCGTAAAGGAGTCCACGTTCTATAAGATTGAATCCTATCGTGAGTGAATCTCTTAATTAATTTGTGCCTTGGATATTTGCTATTTTGTGGGGAAAGACTTCATGACTTCTAGCAGGCCAGAGAGATAGCGATGATGGACTGTACGATTAGGGTGAACGAAGCAGTTATTACTCAATGAATATTTTTTTTTTTGGAGAAAAGCTACATATCTAGACGCTTTTCTTTAATTTTTATTGTAAACAAAACATCCCCTACCCCCCTTGTTTCCCCCCTCCCTCCCTTGCCCCATTTTATTGCCCCCCTCTGCACATCTTTTCTCTTTTTCTACTGAGTATTTCGTCTCGTCCCCCCTCCCCTCACCTGTCGCCCTCTCCGTGCTTCTGCCTCGCCTTCCTCACCCCAACACCCTTCTCAGCGCCGCCGATCAAATAATTTTCTGCCCGTGTGTGCCCTCCACCGCACCCCAGTAACAGGACGTACCGCCTCACACTGTCAACCTGCCCCCTAGACACCGTCACCGTTTCACACTGTCATCTTCTTTTCGGGGCAACTTGGTGTGAGGTGTTCCCTCTCCCTCCCGTACACACCACCTGGTAGTCGACCACGCGCTCTGGACGCTCTCGAAAACCAATTGACCGTACCGCATACAAAAAGGGTATCCATCAAAAAAAACATCGCCACCCGCGCCTTCACTCCCGAACATTAGCGCCCTGCATATACAAAGCTCAGAACCCCCCCCTTTCCACAGGTACATTAGCTGTCAAAGTTAAGGGTAGTGAAATCGCCTTGTCATTTTGTTAAAAAAGAAGTTGCAAGGGGAAACATGACAGTCTTAAATATAGCTAGGCGCCACTCGTTCAACAGCTAGCAAAGGCTCATGTCATCCGGGTAATGGGTGTGGGGAATTGTTGTGCTTTCAGGTTGTTCTATTTTCTCTTCTTTTTCACGACATGCGCTTTCGTTCTCTCTTTGAGCCAAGGAGGGGTCACTGGCTCACGAGTGGCTACGTCTGGCCGCTACAACAAACTGAAAAAAGAGCAAAAAACTCGTAATAGTCAATAAATAAGTGATTTTCACGTCTTCGATTGCTCGACAAATGCTCTTGAGTCTGGCTCAGCAACTACTTGAGCTCTCTTTTCGACCAACGACTTGATGTAGGCCCTAATGTTGTTAAACACGAATTGGTCGTCGGGTGGCCTTATCTTATCAAAGTATTTATGTGGGTCTGACTTCAATGCTCTTTATGTGAATACACATGGCCCCACTAGCGTATGCTCCTTCCTTTTAAAAAATAAGGGCACTTCACACATATGATTGGAAAATTTTAGACAAGTAACTTGAGGGGCGGAATTTGTCTTTTTATTTTTTTTTCCCTTGGAGGGGTAATGACAAATTGGCCATGGGCTTTTTTTTTTTAAATGTCAGGGTACACAAGACACACAAGTTTCGGGAGCGGGAATTACGATTTTGCCACTGCTCCTGGGAATGGGCTCGTATAGGCACGGAGGTGGAACATCCGCGCAACTAGATCGGTTTCGTCGGGGGAAAGGAGGATCTGTTGTTTGGCTTCATTCTTGCGAGCCAAAAACTCCTTGTCAGCCTCTAAAAAAAACCTATGATGTGTCCCTCCTTCTCCGGGGACTTGGGAAAAATACTAAAGTTCCAATTTCTCCTTTAAAGTAGATAAAAAAGACATTTCTTTCAAAATTATTTAACAGGAATTTTACGAGCAAAAATGCTGAAAAGTATGGATGAGCAAAAGGATCCCCCGATTGGACAGGGACGGTGGACCGGATTTGGGACTATCGGTCCCCGATTTTCGATTCTAGAGGGCGGCGGTTGGGTTCACGGTTCTTAAAAATTGGATCCCAGTAGTCGGGCAGTCCAGTTCTTGCTTTCCAGGGGCCATATAAAATCGGAACAGACCGCCTAAGACCGGACCGACTGATTTTTTTTTTAATTTTTAAATAGTAATCCCGATACATAAGGACGAGTCATGCGCACGTCATGACAAGAAGCTCCTTTACTTGTTATTCACTCTTTCGCTGGTCATTGAACCAAGAACGCATAAACAAGCTCTCTCGACAGATCTTCTGCGAATTTGCCCAAAAAATCAAAATTCTGGGAACCACCCCAGCTCAAATCCCATGAATAATCTATGCCCTTCTTATCGCCACGCATTCCATTCACTCAACCCACACAAAACCAAAAGTTGATTTCTTTATAGTTATAATATTTATATAACTTATTTTTCACTTTCTTTTCCGGCAAAGTGGAATCTAAATTTTCTGTTTAATCCTTCAATTCCTATTTTGCATTTCGCCCTTTTGGAGGGGGTTTTCTAATCTTTAGATGGGAGATGTTTTGAGGCCGTAAATCGTATGCCTCACGAAGGCTGCTTATGGTGAACGCTCCAGAAAAAGTGTTTTCTCTCGTTCCCATACTACGTGCTCGAAGTATAGGTACTTCAAAAGCTGGATCCCAACTAGTGTCTGTCACACTGCGGCTCACTCATCTTACACTCTCGTGAGTTTATACCATACTACAAATAACTTTCAAGTGCTGGCTGTTCCCAGCAATCACCCGTTTGGGTAGAAAAACATTCGCGAACATTACTTTTAGATAATAATTCCGGGAACCACTTCTTCGAAAGCTAATTAAAAATAAAATAATAAACTATAAGACATACTAAACAATTTTTAGAATAATTACTATGAAAAATTAAAAATGTTTCTTTAATCTAATTAAAAAATATAAAACATAACGAAGAAAACTACTTATAAAAATAAATAATTTTTTCAAAAAATAAAAAGATAATTGAAAAATGCGAAAATAATTAAAAATAAATTATTTAGAAAAATGAAATTTATTTAAAATAAAATATAAAAACAAATAATAAAGCTAAGCATTGAATGAATGAATAAGTAAAATAATGTTAAAACTGAAAGAAAGACATTAAATAATAAAAACTATGGAAACTATATTAAAAATGAAGGGTAGATAAGCGGAATGCATTCGTACAACTAGTGTCCACTCGTTTTACCAAACATGGTATTTACGTGCAAAGGGCCACTTCCAAATCCACTTCTTTTTCTCTTTTATAGTTGATCATATTTCCATGTGTCTTCTCTTCTTAATTTTTTCTCTAGTTTTTTTCTCTTTGATAACCGGCTAGGTGGCCCAGCCGTGTCTGGCGATAGCTACGCTCAAACGACGGCTGTACCCCTGGACTAATCCCCGGGGACTGTCGGCCAATCGTCAGCGACACATCTCCACCACGGAGCGTCTGGGTACTAGACACCTGGCACTCCCAAGATCGTGTTCCACCGTGAGCATGTTCGCTAAAGTCGAGGACTCGAACTTTCGACATGCAGACGTGTAATCACCCAACTGATGGAATGTGTTTATAGGTGATCTTGTCCATAATGAAACATATACAGAGGAACAAATGTGTTTTACAATTTACAACACTGCCTGGTGTGCTAGCTCCGGGCGTCGGGCTGGAAGAAACAGAAAAGATGTTAGCGGACATTACTCTCCTCAAACGCGGGTTTTATCGCATCAGAAATCTTTGGGGGCGCTGGAGGAGAACAGAAAACAAAAAAAAGTGTTTCTGTGTGCGGCATCAAAAGTGTGTCTGGCGGGAACTGTCAAACGCCCTACCACGAGGCAGGACTTCACTCTGCGATGTCCTGGTCTTGCGATTTCTAGCGTGTTTGGAGCTTTGGGCGGATTGTAATCACTGACGATCGGTCGATCGTGGACTTTAACTGGATGCTCTAACTTACAGTTCCAAGAAACATACGGGAGAATTCGGACCTAGAAACGGAAAGAAAACATGATCATCCTACCAAAAAGAGTCGGAGTTAAAGACTGTTCTATTGTGT
>JAGVVM010015222.1:0-15768 GCA_019149425.1 Psidium friedrichsthalianum | reverse complement strand
GACACGGACGGATGGGGTGTGGGAGCAAGGAGGGGGGAAATAGAGGGAGTCGGTAAAAATCTTCACCGAAGGAAGCACGAAAATGAAATGAGGGAGGGGAGGGGTGAAGGTTGCTAGTCAAGTCCCATGAAAGATTTTTGGATCAACGTTTTAAATCGTTAGGGGGTGAGAGTGTGGGCGGGGGAAGGACGATATGGGTAGGAAGTTTGGATGAATTATGAAAGCTTGAGGAGGGGAAAAAAAAAATAATCTATGAAAAGTAAAAAACTAGGGGAGGGTCATAAGTAGCAAGAGGGATACTAAAGAAGGTGTTGTAGGAGACAAGAAGGAGGGGAGGGGATGATATAAGACTGTAGAAAAAAGAAATCGTGTTGTAGTCCATCATCCGGGGGGGGGAGAGGTTTTAGTATCATACTTGGGTTAGGACGGAGAGAAGATCTTGGCTTATAGGGGAGGGAGAAGGAGGATTGATCTTGGGGGACAGGAAGGTATCATTGGGGGTGAAAGATTAGTATTAAAATATTGATCTTGGTATCTCTGTCACACACCCCATCACAGTGGCTAAAAAAAAAAAGGTGGACTGGAATAGAAAAAAAAAACGGCTAAGAATGAAGTCAGGGGGTTAGTGCATTGGGAGAGGGGGGGGAAAGAAGGATCTAAGAAAAAGGGGGGAAGAGGAAAGAGGAGGGAAAAAAATAAAGGTACGTTGGGGGTATAAGAAGGAGGGTAAGAGGGGGATCTAAAATTACTTATCGTTGAGGGGGGGGGGTGAGGGAGGGATCTTAATCTAGAAGGAAGGGGAGGAATAAGAGGAGGGGAGGAGTGCAAAACATTGTCTCATTCTTTTAAAAAAAAGATTCTTGTTGCTATGGGAGGTAATCGGAAAATGGGGGGATTAAAAAAAGTAATAGAGGGGAGAGGAAAAAAAAATTAGCTTCTCACCCATTTCTGCATCTTTTATTTTACTTATTTTTTACTCCATCTTCTAATATTTCCCCCCCTCGCAATTGAAGGTTTAGGGGGGGGACCCACAGGAATGTTATTGCCAACGTAGAAATTGCAAAAAAAAAAAAATTTTTGCAGCGCGAAGAGCATTGAGTAACTACCTAATACAATTGCCGGTTCACTTAAATTTCAAAGGAAGACACGACCTCCTATTTTTAACTATAGTTATTTCCCAGGCGTGCTCTGTTCCGATAATAATTGGCATAACCACTCGACAGTTTGTGCTCATGTGGGTGGGGGATGTCATTAGTGGGTGGCTTGTCTTACACAGTCGATATGTTGGCGGGGCGTTTGGTCGATTAATTGCAGCTAATCTTGATACTCGAAAGAACCAAAAAAAAAAAAAAGGAATCCTACAAGTTAATGTACACTTTTTATCGATTCTTTTTAATTGTGGTCGTTTAATGTCTTGCAATGAAATTCATCCAATCACTTTTGCTGGAAAAATCATTGACATGGATGCCAGCCATCCCCCTACGTGACCACTGTAGGTGTTAAATGTCCTACATTTTTGTTTTAATTTTAAGTTCGTTTTTTTATTTTTCTTTTTGTTATCCTTTTTCTTTTATTATGGGTGGGGGGTCGTTTCTTTTTGTAATTTTTTATATTGTGGTTGGCAAAGATTGTCGAGGCCCTGCGACTACTGGCATGTGGCCTGAAGCCCTCGCCCACGATCAATGAGACTTGCACTACCCTATGCACTGAAAAAAAACTTCGAGCACAGGGGAGGGCTCGACCACAGCTTAATATGGTAGAGAAAGAAAAGGAAAAAAGAAAAAATAGGAAAAGGGAAGATGGTCAAAGGATAGGTTGGGATAAAAAACTTCGGTTCATGTCGAACGGTTGCATGTACCATGCAACAGTTATTGTCCATGTTGAGGGGGCGATTTTTACGACTATAAATTGATCAAATAGGAGGCCTCAATTAAAAATTTAAAAGGTTACGACTTAATTGGCACATCGATGCAGCAAAAAAATTAGCACAGTTAACAAAATTCAGATTAAGATTGATACAAGTCGAAATAGGATTGAGACTTTTTTGGGTATTTCCCAGCAATGCTTAGACTCAAATGATATTCCGTTAAAATTTCGGGACCGGTATCTCAGCACGGACTCAGCTATGTGATCTGGACTACCGCTAACCTAAGGCCCGCGGCCGTGCGTAGGGTGTTTCTCTTCACACACAACGCCGACCAACCCGCCATCTGTCTCTCCGCATGACTTCCTAAGGTGAGAGAGAGAGGATCTTCTTTCTCTCTCTGCCCCTCCCTTTGCATTCATTTTTTCCTTTTCCTATCTCTATAATCCTCATCTTTTTAATTTTCTTTTTAATTCATGGACAATCTCTTTGAATCACGGATGCGAACACGCCCTTCACGCCAACTCAATTGAATTCGGCCACAATTTCCGCGACGAGGCCGAGTCCAGAAACGACCCGCTGGTTGAGGTTGGTTTTATAGGGGAATCTTTTGGGCCTCTGTTCCGCCGGCTCGGGCGAATTGGGTTGGGTCGAAAATTTATTTTCGATGGACCTGGCTCAATTGTTATCTTTTGGTCACCTCCTGTTTACGATCCGTTGCGCATGGCAACTTCGTCCAAAGTGGGGCCCAATTCCTTCGGTCCAAGGCCGCTTTCAAATTCATTTAGTCTTTTCCTCAAATATTTAGGATTATATAAAATGGCCATTACATCCGATCCGTCTTATGTCTCAGAACCTGGAAAACGGACCTGACCCCTCTAGAATTGGGAGCTGTAACCACCGGTCCCGATCCGTTTTGGTTCAATTTTGCTCACCCCTATGCATACACTTATTTTGATATGAGGTTCAGGAATTGCCGCACTATTAATTTTTTTGCTGTTGATGGCGTGTTTGTGTGGAATTAGCATTGTCTATAGCTGTACAATTCGATTTATCTTTTAATTTACTTTTTTTTTTTTGTTTGATTTACAGTTTTATGTACCTCTCTTTGGAATGAAATGAAAATACTTCCGATCGAAAAAAAAACCATAGGAACTTCACGGGCTGGGTTGCAAGGATTGCAAGCGAGGACTAGCCTAATGCCCGTCTGTCCGTATAGCCCATTGTCCTGTGAGGCCAACCAGCGCATGGACTAGGTTGTTAAGGCCAATCGAAAAATAAAAACAAGAAAAACCCTTCCCTCTAATTGGCTGTCTGAGCCCCGCAACCATTTTTTTTTTTTCCAGATTCATTTTTTTTTTTCCGATTAATGTTATGACTTGCTATTTTCGAAATAAGGAACACTTGGTCAAAATTAGAGATTGTTCGTTGTTCTTGACTTTGTCGATTGGCTTCTCTTTTGAATTTTGAGGCTCTCGTCAATAACTCTTACGATTATATTGTCAACGTCTTCATTGGCGAGCCCCATTGCTTGGATACTCATTTTTTTCTCGAGACACGTCGGTTTGAGTGTCACGTTTTATGCATGAGACTTGGTCGTACGTATATCTTCAATAATTGAATTTTTGGGGAGGCAAAACGGGGAGTGCAGATTGGAAGATAATACCAAAAGCCGAAGTGCAATTCCAACTTCTAAGACGTGGCAAACACGGTCCACATAAACCATCGACTTCCCTTCGACTTCCATTCTTGTCTTGATCTCCCGAAATATGACTGGTTCGGTCGGGCCCGGTTTTCTATCGGAAATGCATTAATAAAGGGCTGGAAAGAGAAGTATTCTCTATGGCTGTAAGGAAACTCTTTATTAAAACGGTGATCCAAGCAATTCCTTAATATGCTAGGTCAGTCTTCAAGGTTCCATTGTCAAGTGTGTCGGGCGATTGAAAAGAGGGTTGCAAATTTTTGGTGGAAGATGTTATCCTCTTACCCAGAATGAAAGGGATGGCGGACCTGGTTTTCGAGATTTTGTGCAGTTTAATAAAGCAATGCTTGGGAAAATGGCTTGGAGGCTGCATTCAACCCCACCATATCCTGCTGGTAATTACTTGGTTAAATCTGCCCATGCACACCTGCTACACACATCCCCTCGAATGACACCCCACGACCCATCTTCCTCTTATCGAAGCCTCGGCAGCTATGGAGTTATGTTTGGTGATTTAGGTGCCCCCAAAGATAAACACCTTTCTATGGCGCCTTGCTCAGAACGCCCCACCCTGCGGCAGTGAATCTAATGCGGCGAGACATATTACTTGATTCAACCTGCATAATCTGTTGCCAGCATTCTGAGTTGCTGAGCATTTGTTCCTTCTATGTCCCTGGATAGAGGAAGTGTGGAAGGATCAACAAGTTTCAGTGAATATCAACCCTACAGCTTTATCCGCATCTAAGAATGGCTTGTCGTCGCACTAACCCCCCCAGCGCCTCCCCAGAGAACCCCCCATCCGGTGCCCTCATCACCCACGTCCTCTGGCAGATTTGGAAGGCTTCGCAATACCTATTTCTTCCGAGGACAACAACTGGACTCCTGGCACTTAAGCAACGCAGCATCACGGCTCACCTCATCTTTAATTGATGAAATCATAGGAACAATAGCTCGAACAGACAACAAATGGACTCATCTCCGCAGTGGTGCCCTCCGTCCCCGGTACTATGAAGCTCAATGTTGATGCGTCGCTGATTGTGGGGGACTGCACTGGTTCTGTTGCAGGTATCCTTCGAGATGACCAAGGTTGATGCAAAGGGGCTTTGCCCAACCATCCTGGCGACAAATCCGAAATAACTTGAACTTATCGCGTGCTGTGAAGCTATATGCCTCTGTATTGATCGTTTACCGCCATTCTCGATCACGATTGAGGCCGATTGTGGCAATGCGGTGCCTATCTCCGGCGTATTTAGGCTCGGCGACTCCTTGGATCTCTGCCCCGCGACGTGTTCCTGGTGGTCCCTGCTGTCCTCGCACTCGTGGTTGTCATTCCAATCCTTCAGGGTGCGACTTTCTCTTGCAACGGGCCAAACAGCAAACAAGTTGACTTTTGTCCGCGTGAGGAAACTGGGCTGCACACTGTGTTGGGCCCAAGCCCAGTGGCGGAATTTTCTATTGACTGATTAGACTTGCAAACCCACCTCACTAAAGGCCTCCTTGTGTTCTGAGGCCTATCCGAAATGCACTTTATCTTTGAAGTTATGAATGAAGTGTGCTTGACAAAAATAATAGAAAATGAAAAAAAAGTAAATAAAACGTGAGAATTGAAAGCAATAATGCTACCGAATCTCTGTAATTCTATCAATCACGCAACGGGGAAAAAAAGCCCTAGAAAATTAAGATGAAAGTGGACTACAAAGTTCCTCGTCCACAATAAAATTTTAGACGTGCTATCAACAGCGTGAGTGATACTCATCTCTGCTTGCGCAGCTCACCCGGGATTTCAACTCAAACCTGTCTCCCAACAATTACGTTTCATGAAGAACCTTATTGTCAATTATCATGCACATACGAAAGCGGCGGCGCGGCGGCATCACATAGACTCGATTCCGGACTACCTTCCACCATAAGTCACGTAGGTTAAAATGAGCCACCGAGGCATGGTCACGCAAAAAGCTGCTTATTAGCCATATTTGCAGGTACTAGGGCTTGATTAAATTCTATCTTCTTAGAATCAATAAGCAAGACCAGAACAACATATTAATGTTGTTGGTGGCAAATTAATGTTGTCCGAGCACATATTAAAGTCCAAAAAGGGTTTGGTGTTCGGTCGACCAGAAAATAGTTCCTTGGACGAGAATGTAAAGACAAAATCCTCCTACTGGAATGTGTCAATTATATGAATTATAATACTTAGCATTGACATTTGGTGGATATACCTTGAATAAAAGTATATTTTAGCGTAAAGTTTGTTGGTGATGGGTATTATAAAAATGGAGAAGTGACCCGAGTGGACGGAGAAGCCATGGCACTTGTTTGCATGTTAATTTTGTCGAATCATTTCATTAAGCACGAGAGAGAGAGAGTCTTTTATCAACTTGGCCTAATACACAAAAAAATTTCAACTTTAGCATCCGTCCCAATTATATTCATCTTTTTTATATCATAAAAAGCCCAGCTTTTCTTTTTGTCTCAATTCTATCGGCTTAATACAAAAAAAAAAATCTCAAAATTTAGCACATGTTCAATTAGATTTTAAAAAAATTGTCTCGCAACTTTTTCTTTTGTCCCAATTCTACCACCGTCAGCCTTCCGTTCAAATCATTGTTAGTTAATCCTACATGGCTCGTGTATTCTTATCGAACTTACTATGCAATCTTCAAATTTTGGAACAACAAGTTTTATGGATAAACGAGATTTAAAATCGCTCACTTATATAATCAGACATCAACGTCGAGCTATTTTTTGGGCTATTGAATGCTAGGGAGAATCCGAAACGTGCTGTCTTTGAGTGGCTCTGCATCTCCTGACAATGTGAAGAGGAAATAGACGGGAAAAGAGAACTTGAGGGGTTTTTTCATGTTAGATTTTTTGAGGTGTAATTTATTAACGACGTGAAAATGCTATATAAAATTAACTAACGGGGATTATGTATGGAAGGCTAACGGTGAGTAGAATTAGGACAAAAATAAAAGTTAGGGATTTTTATGAGACAAAAAAGGTTTTGCATATAATCGGGATATAGCTAAAGTTGACTTTTTTTTTGGTAGTAGGCTAATAGAATTGGGACAAAAGTAAAAGTTTGGGATTTTTATTAGATAATTTTTTTAAAAATATAATTAGGATAAATGCTAAAATTTTAATTTTTGGGTATTGAGTCCTATCAGCTTTCAAAGCATACAATCATATGTGGTTGTAGGAAACGAATTTCGCAAACTGCTTTTAATTAATTAACAAATTAATCACATTACTTAAAGTAGAGGTTACCTATCTCGTCCCGTGATGCTTAAGTTGCTGTCCAGGTATTAAAATCAGCTTTTGACTTTTGGTGTCGTGACAATGATCTACGTACTTATGAGACGCGGCTTAAAAAGGAGGAGAAGATAGTTTCGTGACAACGATCTACATACCTATCCGTGTTCGGTTCAACTTTTCTAAGCGGCTTTCAAAGTCCCTTGAGATACCGGGACATTGGCAAACTCTTTCAATAGATGAAGGGCCAGCGAGGGCCGCCTGGGTAGCATGACCTTAGCCTAGTCGTTGTCGTTGGGGCCGAATCAGGCTCAATGGTGGCCCGAGCCCTTCGCCAGCCAACCAAGTGTTTTGATTTTTTTGCAATAAAACAAGCAGCTAAAAGTTCTTTGTAAATTTTTGTTTCGTACCAAACGCTATTTCATTTTCCCCAAGCCACTTAGGTTAAAGACATTTGCATTTTTACATTTGCTCAAAGTTCATTTCCAAAGTAGAACCAAGT
The DNA here is from genome assembly GCA_019149425.1 of Psidium friedrichsthalianum. NCBI lineage: Eukaryota > Viridiplantae > Streptophyta > Magnoliopsida > Myrtales > Myrtaceae > Psidium > Psidium friedrichsthalianum. Next base: position 8,448 of record JAGVVM010015222.1, on the reverse strand, counting down.
GCACCTTTAATGGTAATGATTGAAAGGCGAGCAACGGAGGGTGAGGATGAAAATCGACAAACTCAAATCCTTTTAAAGAAAATTACAATCTTGTACATTTGATTGCATAGAGCTCCTCCAGATTTAGAGCGGATTGCGGCAAACATTCTTTTAATTTTGGCTCTCTTCTCTTCCGTTTTTTTATTGCATGGCGATGCGATTACTTAAAGGGCTCAATTTTCCAAAGTCGCATCTTGTTCGATGCGACCCAAAAAAAATCGGATTGAGTTCAAAGTCTAACCAGCTCTCCCTCCACCAAGATTATTGGAAAGGCTGTTCACGCTTATCTCGGAATGGGCATGGATAAAATTTGTTTTCGCTTGCTTGGTGCCTAGATTTTAAAAGTCAACCGTCCAGCCGTTGACCCTTGAGGTTGCAGGGTCACACTTGGCGGTCTTCCCCTTTGACTTGGCGTGCCAGCTCATGGTCAATGGACAGCTGTTCTCCTTCCACGATTGCATGCCCCTAATCTATACCCAAGGAGAAAATATTAACGTAGGCGGTAGGACACTCCGTTGCAGGGCCACATTGCAATTAACGAGTGAAGTGTCCTAGCGTTTGCATGGCAAGACCGACCTACCCGATACTTTCTCACGACGAAACAACAAAAAACAAAGAAAGAAAGTAACAAAAATACATATCGCTTCGCTCTGATAACTTACATGATTTTGTTTATGCACGTATCATTTGCGAATTGAAAAGATCAAATTATCTGAAAAGATCAAATTATCTATTCTTGTCGAATGCATGGATGATTTATTTCTTGCTCATCAATCACATATACCAAGACCAAAAACACGCATCGCGTATGATAAAAGAATTTCTTGGTTCCTAAGCATTGGCATCCCACTTTTCTTCAATTTTTCATCTCCCTTCCTCAAATCAACCTTCTCCTTTTTGCAATCCACCCGTCAAAATCAAATCCACCATGACCAGAAGCTTCCTCTCCTCCTCCCCTTTTTCTCTTCCCCTTTCTTCGACGTCACTCTTGTCTGTCTCGCTATCGCCATCTATATATTCATCACACGCGCTCTCTCTCTGCAATTCGATTTAAAACGACGCTCTTCTCATTCAATTCCGAGTTCATTCATGGCTTCATCCCTGACTTCGCTGGTTTACTTCGTCACCTTCCTCTGCATCCTCCCTGTTTCTCTGTCAGAGACCCTTTTGCTGCCCTTAACCCACTCTCTCTCCCACGGCCACCCGCAATTCAACTCCACCCACCACCTCCTCCGCGCCACCTCCGCCGCTCGCTTCCGCTTCCGCCGCCGCCGCCACCTCCCCGGGCAAGTCTCCATTCCCCTCTCCCCGGGCAGCGACTACACCCTCTCCCTCACTCTCCATTCGCAGCCCGTCTCTCTCTACATGGACACCGGCAGCGACCTCGTCTGGGTCCCCTGCTCGCCCTTCACCTGCATCCTCTGCGACGGCAAGCCCAAGCCCACCCCCATCGCCCTCAACTCCTCCTCTACCTCCGACGTCTCCTGCAAATCCTCCGCATGCAGAGCCGTCCACTCTCCTCTCTCCTCCGCCTCCGACCTCTGCGCGATGGCTCGTTGTCCCCTCGAAGAAATCGAAATCTCCGACTGCGCCGCCTTCCCCTGCCCCCAGTTCTACTACGCCTACGGCGACGGAAGCCTCGTTGGCCGCCTGAAGAAAGGCGTGGTCACCCTATCCACCTCGTCGCCGCCTCTCGCCCTCCGCAACTTCACCTTCGGCTGCGCCCACACCGCCCTTGGCGAGCCCGTCGGGGTCGCCGGCTTCGGTCGGGGCCCACTCTCGCTTCCCGCCCAGCTTGCCGCGTCGTCACCCCAGCTCGGCGCTCAGTTCTCGTATTGCCTCGTCTCGCACTCGTTCGACGGCGACCGAGTTCGCCTCCCGAGCCCGCTCATCCTCGGTCGCTACGATGGGAAGGAGAAGAGCTCGGAGGGAAGAGGAGGGGGCGACTTCGCGTACACGCCGATGCTGGACAGCCCGAATAGCCCGTACTTCTACTCCGTCGGGCTGGAGGGAATCTCCGTGGGGAGGAGGTTCATCCCGGCGCCGGAGAATCTACGGAGGATCGACGGGAGGGGCGACGGAGGGGTGGTGGTGGACTCGGGGACGACGTTCACGATCCTGCCGTCGGGCTTGTTCAGCTCGGTGTCAGCCGAATTCGACCGCCAGCTCGGGCGAGTCAACTCGCGGCGAGCGAGGGAGGTCGAGGACAAGACCGGGCTGAACCCGTGCTACTACGTGGACGCGGGGGTCAAAGTGCCTGACGTGGAGTTTCGCTTCGCGGGCGGATCGGGTGTGGCGATGCCCAGGGAGAACTACTTCTACGAGTTCGTGGACGTCGGGCATAAGGGGAGGCGAGTGGGGTGCCTGATGATGGTGGACGGTGGAGACGAGAGGGAGATGGGTGGTGGGCCCGGGGCGACGCTGGGGAACTACCAGCAGCAGGGGTTTGAGGTGGTTTATGACTTGGAGGGGAGGCGCGTGGGGTTCGCCCGGCGGCAGTGCGCGTCGATGTGGGACAGCATCCACCAGCACTGACCTGCAGGGGGGTTGACTTCTTCTTCCCGCTCGAAGATCTTCGAGCGAGGTGCGGGCCCACTTGTGGTCCACGGTGGCGACTGGATCAGGGAAGCGTGGAGGATGGTCCAACGGTTGAAAAATGAGAGAGATGGAACATTTCCTAAGTTTTTTACCATGTAAATAGGTGACATTCTTTTTCTGTAAGATATGCTTGTCGTGACCCTAAAAAAAATCGTTCAAGGCTGACGAATTGTCAAGTTAATTGACTAGTCTAATTCAGACCCTTCCAAGAACTACCGAATCGCAACTTAGGTTATTTTCATACAAAATTTATTTAATTTGGAGCTGCCACTAACCGTTCTTGATAGATCGATTAGAAACCTAAATAAATTAACAGGAGAATTAATTTATTTTTACAAACTAGAAAAAATGAGTCCGGAGACTTGATCGCATTAATTTGAAAAAATTAATGCCCTCTCGGTACCAAATTTCATGAAAAATCCTTTTCCATTGATAATTGTGAGTTGAATGATTTTTCTATTTGAAAAATGACATGAGTGACCATGTGATATGCAAAAATGCTTTTTTTTTAATTTTCGGATTAAATGACGACTATTATGAAAACATGCCTTAAAATGAGTTATCGTCCAATTTAATTTTATCGATTCTCAAAAGTATTGCAAAATTCAAACAATCTAATGAACAAATTGAGCTCGGGGTTAAGAAAAACTAGAACTTTCATACCGCAAACATTGACTTTCCGCTCTCGACAAGAATTGAGTAAAAAAAAAAAACAATTTCTCCACTTTTAATTGCAAACCAAGTGACAAGGTAAGAACAACAATGCAAATTTCAAAGCAAATATGCATAGATTGGCAATCAATAGTTGGAGAATTATACCTTTCCCAAGCAGATTCGGACAAGAGCCCTTCTGGCAGTGGCTCCCTCCCAGAAATGAGCTGAACAACACCAACGATCTCTCGAGCGATGAAAACAGTGCTTCATGGGACGCCCCTCTGATTGTCGCATATGATAATATATCTCCATACACTTGTGCCCATCCACCAACCTGTCGCCGCTCGAACCTGACTCTATAAGGCACGGTTGTGTTCAGTCCCAATTGCTTTGCTAAGTTGTTCACTAGAGTCCTTATTCCAAGTAATGAAAGAACAGAATCTTGATCCCCACTGTAAACTAAAACGTGGATTCCTGACTTCACTAACTCCCTCGAAAATCATGATGGTGGGTATCTCAAGATTTTGCATTTCATATCCGAGAAGCTTGCTGCAAACTGTCCATATAGAGATTCCAACCAGACGAGCGTGTAGAGCCTCCTGCACTTCTTTCCTGTTCAAGTACTTGAAGGTTTCGTCTTCTATTGGCGCATTTGGGTGAAAGACGCCCAGAGATCTGACAAATTCTCCAAACTCAATGAGACCATTTCATTTCACATCAAATAGATTAGAAATCCTGTCAGCGAAGAGATTCCTCTTATTTCTGTTCTTGAAAAGAGCAAGATTGAACTCTTCCTTGTGAATAAGCCCGTCATCAATAATTGAGCTGCTTAGTTTCTTAAAGAGCTCGTATAACGCCTCCACTTCGCTTACAGTGAAAGTGTCTCTGCAGCCAGAACAATAGGCTCCTCGTACCCAGGCGTCTGCTTAACGCTTCTTGAGCAAAAGTAGCCCATGTACTGTATTTCCATCCAAAGTACGACAACCGTGCTGTAGGACCGGACAAATAAAGCCTGACCGATAGCGAGGCTGTGATCAGCGCGCTTGACCACTCCATGGCCATCCGATATGGTCCTTGTATACATCATTGTCGTGGAGCCCAAAATGTCATCTCCAAATCCACACGCTTCAAAAAGTGGCCTCTCATTTTTTGAACAAAGAGCCGCTATGTCATATATGTCCCTACTTGTGAGCATTAGGGGTGAGCAAAAAATTACGATCCAATCAAATCGGACCGGACCGTACCCAACCGGTTAATTTTGGATCGTAACTGGTGGGTGCGGTTCGATTTCCGATTCTAATTTTTCAAAATCGGCGGGTATCGATTCGATTTTCGGTTTCGGGTGGGAATCATCCAACCGGTCCAACCAAATCGATTTTTATATAATATAAATAGGCCAATTATTTTAATGAAATCATCTCTTAAATGCTTAATCCATCCGTCCCAAAAAAAGAGCCTAGACCTGCAAAATGAAAAAAAGACCCTACCCTAATCCAACATTCTTCGCACTCAGTCGCTCTTGTTGTACAATTCAATTGCACATTTCTTTCCTTTTCTAGTGCAGTGGGCAAATTGTCACTTAGTTGGTGCCATTGGGTTGTTGAGAATTTTGATTTACAAGGTAAAAAAAGGAAAGGAAAGTTCTAAGTCTACCGTTATATAACTTTATTAAGTCATATTTGTGAGATTAGTATTCAACTTAATTTTTTCATGGAATGAGTGGGTGATGTTAGGACTATAACCAGGATCCAACCAAGAATCGGACCGGACCGGTGGTACGGTTATCGGGTAGATCCATGGAACAAACGGTTGGTTCACGGTTCGCATTTTGCAGAACCGGTCCCTAACGGATGATTCTCGATTTTAGGTAGAACCATTCATCCTGTGAACCGATCACCCCTAGTGAGCATCCTTACAATTCTTTTGACAATCATCTGGCCAATTCCCATTCCTTGAAGTGAAGGAATAACCTGGGAGGCACATGACGTCGTAGATGGACGCAGTCAACCCCAAATCCGAAAAAGCCCGGCCAAGTCCCACAACCGACCACGGGGATTGACTCTCGGCAACATCTTATTCACCAAACCTTCCAAATCACCACACCTCGCTCTGCTCCACGATCGACGATAAATCCCTCATCCTGCAAAGACGGACACGACGGCGGAGATGAGAGCAAGTGCGACGCGAAGTTGCGGAGCCCGACATGTCGTCCCCTAGGACTCGCTGGTCAGGACCCACGTGGGGAACCGGTTGAAGGAGGAGTAGAGGTTCTGAGGGCGCTAGGTTGGACGTGGCCAGGGCTCGTGGAGGATGTAAATCGGGACCACCGAGGGCTGTTGATGGCGAGGTCTGCTGCTTGTGCGGGCTTGCGGTGTTGGGTCTCTTCGCCCACCTCAATTCCATGGTTTTGGAGAAAGATGGTTGTTGATGGTCATCTGCTTCGAAAGAGGCTACGGACGCCATTTCTGCCGATGCAAAATCTCCTTTTGACTGATATTGTAGCGAAAACAAACTCTGAAGAGCAAACCAAGTCATCGTAAAATCGAGGAGATTCTGAACCAGGAGTCAACGAAAAGCCACCATCATATGACCGACAATTTAATATAAATCTTTGCTTTCTCCCTGTCCCCGCCATTCCGTTATTCAACATTAAAGCAAATGGCCGCAGCACAATATAAAAATCGAAGATCTCTTTTTGCCCAATATTAATGGGCATAAAGCTCCATCAGACTGTTGAAGACTTCTCATTGATTGCTAACATGGATGCAGAACGATTTTCGATTTAAATTGTAGCCAACAATTTTCAGTTATGGCCAGGGCACAGTATGTGCTTGCAATTGGACCTTCCATTTTGAATAAAACTTTCGTATCTTTTGAAGGGTACTGTACGGAGCTCCTAGAACATGAAACCCATAAAATTGTCCATGCATAGATCAGCTTTACCCTCGGATGAGATTGGAAAGATAAAACCCAAGTAGCAACCGCATCTTTGGTATTCACGATCGAGGGCGTCGAGAACGTCGAGGCCGGAAAACAACGAAGTAGGCGAGAGTGAGGTGGTTGATCTCGGGGACTGGTAATGGTACGGATGCATTGTGGAAATCATCTCGAGGAACTTCACGTGCCTCTCTCGTCGAAGGAGGGGAGCGAGAACGGTCGCAGCCGCGGGGAGAGAGACGGAGACGGCTGGATCTGAATCTGACAGAAGCTCCGATCCGATCTCCCTCACAGTGTTTCAGGGTTCGGCCTCTTCAGAGAAAAAGTTGAATAGGCACAGCAAAACAAGGAGGGCAGTCAGTGAAGCACATAATCTATAGTGATTTGAACCAAAACTAGAAGAGAGAGGAGTCACTTAGCTTGATTCAAATGCTGCTTTTTTCGGGAGCTGCTCTTCGGTATGCCCGCGATGAGGAAATGATTGCCATGAATGGCAGCAGAATAGAGAGGAGTCATCACGGTGCCTGAGCGGCTGTAACTCGCAGAGATGATCAGGAGTCGGATATCTCGCAGCGAAGTTGAGTGAAGCCACGTCTCCTCGAAGCTTCTTCATTCCCATCTTCGCTGTGCCCCGTTCCTTTCTTTCTTTCTGCTCATGCGCCAGAGAAACCAGAGGGAAGAGAGCTAGCGACCGAGAGAGAGAGAGAGTCCCTTAATGCGCGATGTAGCCGGCCCCTGCCCCCAAAAGGAGAGAGAGACTGCCCCGTCTTCTCCATCATCTTCTTCTTTTTTTTTTTTTTAGTGCCATCCCCCATCCAAAAAGCACAGATTCGAGAAAAGACATGTTTCATTGAGGCAATGTGGAGGGCCACTCTATGTGTGGATTCAAATCCATCATAAATTGTCCGAGAGTCGCGATGTCAGTGAATTCGTGCCCGAATCGGTGAATTTGGATGCACATGGGAAGTTCTTGCTGTGAATTCCCAGAAGCTCAATTGCACTGTAGTGCAAATGCAATGCAGAAAAAATAAATATCCAAGCATTGAGAAATATTTTTTATGAGAATTAATTCTTAATTTTATGCAATATATAATCAAATCAAAATTTAGATGTCAACAATGCTAAAAAGTCTATTCAAAAATCTCATTTCTTGGGACAAAAAATCGTTCAACTTTCGCAAAGTAAAAGGAAGTACCCAAGACAACGAGGGCGTTTGGTTTAGCTTCCCTTCCCCAAAAACGCCCTGAAAAAAATTTTAAGGGGGGCTCTGCACCAAAGGTAATGTTGTAAAAGCTGAAAGTTCAAGCGGTCCTGCCGATCGTGACCAATTTATGCTTGAGAAACCAGGAAGAGAAGAGGAGAGAGGTTCCCTCAGAGGCAAGAAACGAATCATTTATGCATTACATGCATGCACCTTCGCAAGGCAAACATCGCGCGGAACATTTCCTCTCTAACTCTCCTCCGAACCCCAAATCAGCAGCGAATCCTCGTGGAAACACGGAAGTAGGTCTTGGATGGTTCGAAACAGCCGAGTCTTTTCCGGACTCTTCTCTCAGGTTCGGTCCCTGATGACTCGCTACTGTTTCGATGACCGAAACTGCCATGAAGTGTATTTCCCGATGTATTTTAAAGTACGGAGTGGGTGGAGAACTGAACTGGATACTGAAAACCAAACAAAGCCAAGACAAAGTTTTTGGAGAACCAGAGAAGCGAGAGAAAAAGAGAGGAGAGAGATGCGTTCTCACTCCAGCATTAACAAAAAAGCATCATGGCGCAGTCTTACCATGCATGATTCACACACTAGAACACCGGGAATTCAGTTCGTTCCAGAACCCAAAGGATTAACCAGAAAAGTGCTAAATGCTCTGAACTTGTTATCCACCCAAAGGAATTCAGTTCCCCCCCCGTGTTTCAGACCCCAAAACAGCAAGATGAGGTCTTCAGATTGGCGACCCCCGAATAGCTAGTCCTGGACCTCTTTAGGTTGGTCTTGATGAGCTGGGTATCCACAACAATCATCCATAGAAAAAAACAACATAACCAAAAACGATTAACCAGCAGTATTACGGGGTTCGCGAGAGACGGAAATACCAGAAATCAAACTGACCTTAAAAAAGGTAAGGAGGAGGGAAACTTAAAGGAAACATGAAGCAGAAACAGAGACGTCCAGATGGAGGACACAGATGGAAGCTAACCCATCATCCAGAAGAAGAGGGGTTA
>JAGVVM010015221.1:0-20490 GCA_019149425.1 Psidium friedrichsthalianum | reverse complement strand
TTCGGACTGCAGCTGGACCTCACCATGAAAGTAAGGGAAATTGCAAGTGTACGGAGACTCCATGCTGATCATCTGGCAAACCCCAAGGCGAGTGGAAGACTAAAGACTCTAAGCTCATCCCTTATCACAAGTTCTTGGAGGAAATGGTCGAGGAGTTCGAAGAGATCGATTTTGAGTACCTGCCGAGAACTCAGAATCACTTTGCGGACGCCTTAGCCACCCTATCGTCTATGTTGCAAGTAACGGAAGGTTTAGACATCGAGCCATTGAGAGTCGATATTATCAAGCAACCGCTTACTGCATGGTGATTGAAGAAGGATTTGATGATCAACCATGGTATCACGACATTAAGAATTACCTGCTGAAGGAGAGTACCCTCCAGTGAGCCAAACGGGAGATAAAAGTACATAGCTAAGATGGCTACAAATTCTTCCTCAGTAGCCGACGCTGTATAAGAAGTCATTCGACTCGGTAATGCTAAGGTGCGTAGATGCTAAAGAAGCAAACCTGCTTATGAAAGAAATCCAGAAGGGGAATGCGGACACACATGAACGACCACCTCCTCGCTAAGAAGATCATGAGGCTCGGTTACTATTGGATGACCATGGAGTCGGATTGTAATCAGCATGTGAGGTCCTGCCATCAATGTCAGGTATATGGAGATAGGATTAACGCTCCCCGAACGAACTGCACCAAATGTCGGAAGCCTGGCCATTTTCTATGTGGGGAATCGACATGATCGGGCCAATTAACCCTAACGCTTCGAACGGACACCGTTTCATCTTGGTGGCGATAGATTATTTCACCAAATGGATCGAGGCCAATTTCCTACGCCAACGTTACGGCTAAGAGCGTCGCAAAGTTCATTAAAAGGGATATCATCGCGAGGTACGGGACGCCACAGGCCATCATTACAGACAATGGATCCAATCTGAATAACAAAGTGGTGGACGATCTGTTGGATCGATTCAAGATCAGACACCTTAATTCCTCTCCTTACCGCCCACAAATGAATGGAGCTGTGGAGGCGGCGAATAAGAATATAAAGAAGATCCTGGCCAAAACGGAGAAAACTTTCGAGACTGGCATGAGAGTTGCCATACGCATTGATGGCTTATCGAACTTCAATTCGAACTTCGACTGGGGCAACACCTTACTCTTTAGTGTACGGTATAGAGGCCGTCCTTCCTGTAGAGGTTGAGATCCCTTCCTTGCGAGTATTAGCCCATACCGAACTTTCAGAAGCTGAATGGATCCAGCAAAGACACGAGCAGCTGAACTTAATTGATGAAAAACGACTGAAGGCGATATGTCATGGACAGGCGTACCAAAAGCGGGTAGCTAAGTCATTCGACGCAAGTAAAGCCCAGAAGTTTTACAGCCGGAGAACTGGTTGTGAAGAAGGTGCTCCTAATGTTCCCCATCCCGGAGGCAAGTTCGCACCAAATTACGAGGGCCCATACATAGTGCAGAAGGCTTTACCGGGCGGCGCTTTGATTCTCCTCAACATGGACGGAGAAGAATTGGCAAATCCTGTAAATGCGGATGCTGTCAAGAAATATTACCCTTGAATAAGACGAGGATTTGACCAGTTCCAGTACCCTGATCGTGTCTGAGCCGCATTGAGACTCGCTACACGCATAGCACGCATGCATGCATACACTTGCATTACTTTTTTTCATGATTGCAGATCCAAGAGGAACCCCCAGATGGAGGAAACAACTCAAGCGACCTCACCCGAACCAGAGGGTCATGAAGAAGAAGAATCCACAGGACACGCAACCTACCGGTGCCCCCAGTTCGCAGCCAAGGGTAAAAGCTGTATCGTTCCGTTTTCCTAATGCGAGAATGGACGCTAACCTCCTGAAACGTTTTATTTTTCTCAGGGACTTCCGGCCACAGCAGCAGGTAAGTACTTCTTACCCTAAAACTTTCCATTCTGCCACGTCATGATGATCAGTAAATCACATCATTGATGAAATTCGTGAAGTAACTTCATCCGCTTCTCATTTTTTTTTTAAAAAAAAAAAAAAGAGAAAAACCTTCGAGGTTACCCAAGGAAATCTATCGCTCACATGCGTCATGAATCCCCTGTGAGAGTTAATTTTGATGAGATAGAAATGAGTCTCCAAGGAGAACGATTAGACTCGTCATGCTGGAGCATACCGAAATCTGAGAGGCCAGCCGTGCTCAAACACGTCCCTACACACTTGAGAGAATGGGTGAAACAAGGGCGAGATAAAAACCTTTGTCCGTGAACGTAGGGACCATTTGCAGTGACTACATGGATTGAACGACGGAAGGCATGTTCATTTCTTTATCCTAAACACAATAATAATCATTTGCAAGCCCATTTGAGCCTGTGAATGGGAATTCAAAAAACCCTGTCGAGAACCACCCCACGCTGGGGCAATTTGGAGGTTCATTGGTTGATTCCTAGGAGAAAAAGATCAAAATAAGGCTTTATTGTGCTGACTTGCATCAACCTTTTCGTGGTAACTCCAGGTGGTATCCCATAGAGATTTGAAATATCAAAGTGAAGGAGAGCAATTCATTTCTCTATCCCACACACTTTATCCCTTGACGAGCCAATTTGAGCCTGCAAATCTTCGTTTCAAAACCCGGTTGGTGATCACCTCCCTACCCTGGGGCAATGCGTATGACTCGCCGATAAAAGCAGGACACCTGGTGAAAGCAAGGCCAAAGCCCATTATCGAAGAAGGGTAACAATGCTTGAAAACCAGTCAAAAATACAATGAAAATGTCAAAAGGCAATAGGGCTGATAAAAGCAAAGTGCCTCGTAAAAGCAAGGCCAAAGCCCTTTATAAGGACAAAAGCCATGACACTCGCAACATAAAGTGTCGCCCAAAAAAGGAAGGAAATCTGTTGGCGGCAAATGACAAAAGTGAGGAAAGTCGGCAGCTTATTTGAATACAAGCATCCAGAAGATTTTTGGAGGGCCCAAAGACATGGATTCGACAGTTGGTAATGATGCAAAGGTGATCACCAACATATCATACCCCTTACCCTGAAAATGGCCTTTTCGAGCCTACCTTGAACCAATGTACAACCTACCTCGAAAGCCTCTCCTGATTGAGATATTTCAGGTCAACACGGGATTTCACACAAGAGGCTACTGCCTAAAGGAGTAAGCACAAATCTAGCCTTATCTGATCTTCGAGGTTCTTGACTTGTAAACTGAAGAAGTCGCTTTTAAAATGTTGATTCTTTTTGAAAACCTCAAAATGCCTACCCATTGCATAAACCATGACCAAGCCCGCACTACGGTCCGTCGAAAGACCTCTCTGATCAATCGGGTTGTATACACTGCAAATAGTCCCGAAATTCTTGATACAGGTTTCGAGCGTTGGTTTGAATGTTCATAAAAAACATCCCCAGCGAGAAAGCAGAAATACTCAGAAACGAATATTGTGAGAAATCTTCTCTGATAAAGATGCTCCAGTTAATGCGACTGATCGAGCTCATCTGGGCGATTTCTTTGATTTTATTGATTAAAATTTTCCTCATGAGGGATTCTATTTATGCACGCAGCTGCCGATATCTTGGCCCGCAAGAGCGTGACTCATTTCAGAACGTGAAATATTCAAATATCAAAAATCAATTCAGCAAGATAATATGGGTTCGAGCTCTGCAGGTTCCAAGATCCCAGAATGGCACCTTTCAAGCAAGAGAATAGGGTTCCGAGCTTCTGCAGGTCTTCACGATCCCAGAATGGCGCCCTTCAATACAGAGAATACGGGTCGAGCTTCTGCAGGTCTCCCACAGATCCCAGAATGGCACCCTTTCAAAACAAGATAAATCAGTAGAATCCTTCACTAGGAATCTGCCATGGGGCGGCCTCCTACGGGTCAAATCTCAGTCAAATCCAATTAGTAGAATCCTTCCACTAGGAATCTACCATGGGGTGACCTACCATACGGGTCAAATCTTAATCATGTCTTAATCAGTAGAATCCTTTCACTAGGAATCTACCATGGGATGACCTACAATACGGGGCCAAGTCCAATCACCCTAAGGTTTTCTTGTAACAAATCCTTAGGTCTTCATTCCGGAGTGGTCAATGGCGACGCGAGGCAACAGGTAAGTTCCAGGTAAATCCCTCGACTCTCACTTCCCTTCTCTCTTATACCCAAGTGAGCAGTGTGAAATTTGGGCTTAAGCTTTCAAGGAGGAAACTAGAGTTGGATGGCACGACCTTTTATTTTCTATTTCATCTCTTTTCCAGTAAAGTCGGTTAGATATCAAGTGCCAGTTCGTCTTTGAGGGCAATCTCTCACGAGACACTCTCAAAGAGGGGCAGCTGTTGACACTTGATTTTTGACCAATTTTATTTTCAAAATTCATAAAAAATCCATAAAAAATGAGAAAATTGAAAAATCAACTCTGGGGACCTTGGCATGGCCTAGGGAACCAATTTTGGCAAAAAATAATTTTCCATATTTTTAGTATTTTTCTGCATTTTATTTTCAAAAATTCATAAAAAATCAATAAAAAGTGAGAAAATTGCAAAATCAACTTTGGAAGCCTTGGCCAAGCCAAAGAACCAATTTTGAACAAAAAATAATTTTCCTTATTTTTTGCATTTTTTAATATTTTCAGAAATTAGGAAAATAACGAAAATTAATAAAAAATAGCATTTGAAGCCAGAAAATTACCAAAAAATGGTCAATATTTTTAGTTTAATTTTCTCTCCATTTTTGATGAATAAATATTGAAAAATTAGTTCTGGAATCTAAGGTTTCTTTGTTAATTTCATTTCTTAGAATAATCAAATATTTCTAGAAATTCCATTTCAGCTCTGTAATTTTCCAAATTTGCATTTTTAGAGTCGTGCCACCCTCCTCTATTTTTCAAAATTAAAATCGAGTCCAAAAGCCCTCAGAATCGTCCAATTTCGCTAAAAGGGCCAAAATGCAATTTCTGATTTTTCAAATTAGTCCCTAAAATCACTAAAAATGAAATTAAAAATTTTATAGGGACTGAATTGAAAATAGGGCGACGTCACCCCCTAGATTTTGACCTTCGAATCCAATGGTGGCAATAATTTTTGCAAAAAAGGACCCTAAGACTTTGGATTTTGCAAAATGGGTCCTCGGGTCAAATTGAAAATTTGGGGTTTTTGTACAAATAATGAAGATTTTCAGCCGAAAACACCATTTTTAAGTAAATTCGATCCCCCTGAGTCCGAATCTGGTGTCAATTTTGGGAAAAATGGACAGATTTGGGGCCAATTTTGATTTTTATCCAAGTCGGGCCGACCGGGTCGTCTCGACCCGACCCGGTCAACCCAGCAGACCCGGAACCATTTCTGGTTCCCCATCCTCCCGCGCGAACGAAGATGCGGAAATCCCCAAGTACCCGCCTGAGCTCCGACAAACTTGGCCGGAATTTGCCCGGCGACGACGTGCCAAATGGCACGTGGACTCGTCGCCGGGCGTGAGCAACGGCCGGCAGACAACGGCCAGCGAGATACTCGCCCGCTCGCGGCATTTTTGAAAAATTTTCAGGTACAAATCACAGGAGATTTGGGGAGATTAGGGGGAGTTTCTGGCGAAGATTCGAACAGAATTTGAAGGAGATGATCTCGGGAGATTGAGGGTACCAGAATCAAGTTTAAAAGGGGACGAAGAGCTCGAGTTTCGGGACTTTTTTTTTGGGCCGGGAGAGGGGAACTGTAATCACAGAATTGGGGCAATAGAGATCGAATCAAGGCTTTAGACTACGTCAGGAAGCTCACCGAAGCCCAAGGGAGGAGACCCATATCGATTTCAAAGCTCACCGGCGCCAAAAACGTAAGTCACAAGCTCGACCTTGAGTTCGGTGCTCTAATGGCGAATCCTTGATTTGACTGTCATTCTCGTCTTTCTTGTGTGCGTCTCACTCCTCTCAAACCTCTGACCGTATTCGCGTCTTCACTTTGTGTTGGTATCGCATGTGAGTCTTGAATTGAGCCCTCGACCCTAGTGCATCCTGCTGCGAATTGGGTAGAAAAATCTGGCAATCTTCAGCTCGATCAGAGCCACAGGTAAGTCTCCTGAACCTTCTGCGATGTTCTCTTGCGACTTAATCGCATAGTTATGCTCTGTTTCGTGTGATTGAGCCGCCATGGGTGCTCACTGTAATTGCTTCGATTACTGAATTTCAATCGATAAATCCGGTTAGGCTTTAGATATGTTGATCTGGGGTCGAGTGCGAGTCGATTAGCGGTGGAATTAGCTCATTCCGAGCTGTCTTCACCGTCGGATGCCGCCGGAGACTTCCCGGCCGTCAATTTTGTCCCAGCGTAAGGAAGAAGATGAAGTCCAGTCAGCTTTCGCTGACCCGGTCAAGACCGACGTGGCACTGATGTGGCATAACACGTCAGATGCCACGTCATCTCGGGAAGTATAATAGGTTAGATTTAATAACAGAGCAGATCGGACGGTCAGAGTTAATCCCGGAGTCAATCTGGGCCGTAAGTCTTAGTAATTAGGATGGACGGCCCAGATATGGTCAAAGGCAGATCCGACGGTGAAGTTTAGTCCGCTGATCCGAGAGTTCTGGCGTGCCCACGTGGCGAATCCTGGACCATAGGATTATGGGCAGCGGGAAAATAAAAAAACAGAATGAAAAATTCAAAAAAATTCAAAATAAAACCTAAAACTACGTCGTTTTTTTTAACTTGGTTTGATTAGCGGGCCTCGGGCCCGGGTAGTGGGCCGGGTCCATACGACCCGGTCCGTATAACCTAATTCGAAATAATAATCAAATAAAAATCAAATAGAAAGAAAAAAAGAATAAAACAAAATAAGATAAAAAAATAGAAACTGAAGCGGCGTCGTTTAACCTAGGGTTTAGGTTCGGGCCTTCGGGTCGGGTTGACCCGACCCGGTCCGAGAGATTAAAAAAATTATTAATTAAAAAAAAATAAACAACAAAATATAGTAAAAATAAACAAAAATAGAGTAAAAAGTATATAAAAATTCTAAAAATCTTATAAAAATCTAGAAAATTCGGAAATTATAAGGAAATAAATAATAAATAAAAAATAATCATAAAGATCATAGAAATTTTAGAAAAATTAAAAAAAATTTGTTAAAAAATATGAAAATTTTAGAAAAATAGGAAAAAACCCCTAAAAATCACAAAAAATTTCAAAAATTTAGAAATAATCTAAAAAAAATCAGAAATAATGGGAAAACAATAAAATAGGAAAATAGATAAAAAAATCATGATAATAATTGATTTTTAGAAAATACAAAAAATTCTAGTAAATTTTAAAAAAAATCAGGAAAAAATATTAGAAATTAAAAATAAAATTCCAGAAAATATAGAAAATATTCTGAATAATAGGAAAAATCCCAAAAATCATAGGAAAAAATCCCAAAAAATGCCGAAAAACGTCCAAAAATAGGGAAAATCCTCAGAAAATTCTTAGAAAGTCTAAAAAAATTCCAAAAAAATTACAAAAAATTTCAGAAAAATCATAAAAACTCCTAAAAATTGTGAAAATTAGGAAAAACCACATTCAACTGGTTTGACCTAATTTCACATTTCTGACTTCCCGAACCTTCAAAAATGACCATTCTGCCCTTCTGGTCAATTTGACCAAAACCATCCCAAATCATCCCAAATCATCCTTGAACCTAATTGGCGCGTTTCCTAGGCTTTTAGGACTCCCCTTTGCCTGTTTTGACTGGTTTTGATATGATTTCTCCCTGATTAATTCCTTGATTGCCCATTTATTTCTATGATTATGATTGATAGGATAGATAATCCCACCTGCATGAACCCCTTAGATCTTTAAAGCCTACCTTACCCAATCTCGCCTGCATGAACTCCTTAGATTAGGAAATCACTCAACTTAGGTACCGAAAGGGCGTCGATGGAAATATCGACGTAACAAAGTCCCCGAATCTAGATCTTTGGTTTTCGTAGGATCGAATGATATCTCCCAATCGTTCGATAGGGTTTCCAGTCATACCCTCCAATAAATGACTGGTGGCGACTCCGTTGGCATGCACACTATTCACATGTCACCTGACCACACCAAGGTCGATCTCGATCTGAAATTTCCTGACGCGATTTGGTATGGGCCTGGGAGGACCCGAGCCAAGCCCAAATACCCAATGGGCCTGGCAATCCATTAGCTCCCTCGGGATTCCGGAAAATCTCGGGAGGGTCGCGACAGACTGGCGACTCCACTGGGGACTTAGTCTAACCTATTAGAGGACTTGAGCCGATTAAAAAGTTGGGTGCTTTCTAACATACTTTTCTGCAGGCGCTCTTGAAGGTGAGGTAAGTCCACTAACATAGTGTTAAATGTTCTTGCAGACAGGAGTTATAAGGGGAGGAGTGATTGCTAACATGTCATATGCAGGGTTGGGCTTTCGGATTGTTTGTTTATTTTTTGCAAATTAGAAGCGTTGTTTGATATCAACTGTTGTGCATGCCCTGCATACCTTGAGGATCACGACACATGCACACACAAGCGCCTAAACCCAAGCCGCGAAACACTCTTTTAGGTCGCCTTAGATAGGGATCGGTATGCAAAGCTCTAGCGTTTGATTGCGCCTGGGTTGACCATATTCGATCCCGCTCGCTGTCTGGATTAATGATTCTTCCCACTTGACGTTCGATTGCGCTTGTGGGCAAACTCGTTGAATCAGACAGTGGGAGCCTTTTAGGTCCATACCCTGTCCCTTCTTTTATTTTTTAGAGTCAATTCCTCACTTGTCTCATGCGCATGTGAATTGATCGGTTGGTATACCTAAAACCAAAACTCAAAACAGTCTGGTTGGTAAGACTTTCTCATTTTCACCTTATAATTCATTTTAGTCTCTGTATGTCATGCATCTCATACATCATCTTGTACATCGTCTCGTACATCGTCTCATGAGCGAGTCGTCATCCTGATGATTGGTCTGAAAGCCACTTTAGGATAGAAAGTTAATTTTTCATACACATTAAATTTTTGGATGTTGTATTTCCGCATCCTCCTCGCTCCCTTTAGAACTAATGTATTAGGGATCTTTTGAGATGTATTCGCGTATTTTCCAACCTTTTTAGGCAATGGCTTTCATTCCAATCATTGAGAGATCCTAGCCAATTGCATAATTTCTCTGGGAGAAATCTGGATTAAAACCCTTTGACCGACTTCTTTTGGTCAAATAGGAACACTTTAATCTTTATTTCACCAAAAGAAAATATGAAATTGAGCTAGTGCATTTGCATTGCATCTTCATTATAACCCGTGGTAATTAATTTTAGCACATCCTTGCATATTCATGATAGATGGGGAAGTCGGATATTAAGATCATCCCAGTCCCACGTAAGGAGCTGACAGCATGGTGGAGTCGTCTCAACCCGGATAACCGAGCCTATGTTGAAGAACGCCTGGGACGCTTAGTGGATCTCATCAAGGTCAACTATCAGCCCACCCTCATTCAAGCCTTGGCAAGGTTTTGGGATCCAGAGACCGTGACTTTCAACATTCGAGGAATAGAGATCACGCCTACCCTGGAAGAGTATACAGCAATCATCGGACTGGAATTTGACGATCACATTGTGCAGCCGGTATTGGGGAAAGATTCCACCCTAGCCCTGTCCAAATTCCTGCGCCTCAAGACCACAGAAATCGAAAAAGTCCTTAAATCCAACTCCGGCAGGTTCACCCTCTCATTCCTATATAACAACTACTCCTCCCTCCCGGTCGAAGCTGGTCTTAAACCGGCTAGAGTATTCATCCTTGCCTTTTTCGCTTTTGTCATGTTCCCCACCTCCTAAACCACTTTCGATCCTTCCATGATCCACATTGTCAAGCAAGCCTGTTACCGCTGGAATTACTCCTACATGATTCTGGCCAAAACCTTTCTTTCCCTAAACCGCTTTCAGCCCACCCAAAGGGGTTCATTCCAAGCATCTAATGGTCTCCTTTACGTGTGGTTCACCTCGCACATCAAAACCCTTAACCTCCGCGTCGGATGCTACGAAATCAGCCAACATATCCACCCACTCAGTTCCTTCCTGAAATGCCAGTCCGCCATCAAGCAACTGTCCTTCGAGGATTGGAGGAAAAAACTAGAAGACCTAGAGCCGAAACAACTTCGCTGGCGCTTGACCTGGCCTAGGATCCTAGAAGCCCGCATCGCAGGAGTAGATGGAAACCCGATCCCCTTACTGGGCTGCACAGGTGGAACCGCCTACTATCCTATCAGGGTAGTAAGGCAATTTGGTATGCTACAAGAAGTCCCGCCAGCAGTACGTCCAGGGGTCTTCGCCTTCGACTTACCACGAGGCGAGCTCACTAGAGAGGCGAAGGCAGCTTACCAGGCCAAGACCGACCTCATCATCCACACCCTGAAGAATTCCCCACTGCAGGACGTGGAGTGGCCAGACTACCTGGATGACGAGATGAACACCCACCGAGCATCCAAGGATTACATCAAGTTGTTCAAAGAATATCGGCAATCCTTCGTAGAGCCATACGTACCGGACTACATCGTCCCGCACCTGCCCGGAGTGGAGCCGTACGTGCCAGAACACATGGGACCGCCGCCAGCCGAGGAAGACGAAGACCCACAAGAATGGGACTTGGATGAGTTGGAATTCGGCGAGGATGCCTTAGCCTCCAAACGCCGTCGGACAGAATAGAGAATTTCCCCCTTGATTTTGCTTGTAATAGGATCACGACATTTTCATATATGATCATTCGTCATTATTTTCTCAAAGTAAATGATTACCACGGGTTATTCACCTTCTCAATAGTATGCTCATTCATGTTCAATGAATAGAAAGACCGTTTTCATGAGGCTAAGGCTCATGATCGAGTCTTTCCTCCCATTGACCACGCATGAACTTAGTGTTGAGAAAGTTTTTAAACTTCCGCACTTACATTCCGTTCGCAGCCCTCTGACTTGCTGTCTTTTCTTTAAAACCAGGTGAAGTTCTATAGTCACGAGGACCCGCAGTAAGACACGAAAGATGGCTGAAGAGCTGACTTCCAGAGTGACTGGCCTCGAAGACCAGATCAATATGATGGCCGCCATGATGGCGGAAATGAAATCAATGATGACCGCGCAAGGAAAGGCTCCAGCTGCACCCGAAGCTAATCCCACCACATCCACCGACTCCGACACCAACCAGACCACTAGTACCGAGTCTGAAAAGGAGGCACCCTACAAGGCCCCTCCACCTGTGATTGACCTGGAGAGGGAGAAGAGAGAGAAGCCCCCGGTCAAGACCGAAGAAGGCGCGAGGAGGCTCGCGAAAATTGAAGAGTGCTTGAGCAGCCAGGGCTACGAACTGGCTAGGTTCGACAAGATCTCTCCATTCACCAAAATCGAAGTCCCGGCTGGGTATAAGGAGCCGGAGTTTGTGAGGAAGTACGACGGGACGGGCTGTCCCCGGGCTCACCTGAGATATTACCTGCGCAAGATGGCGCACTATTGATTACGTCCCACTCCTAATGAACACCTTCCAGGAGAGCTTGTCAGGCGCCGCGCTGCCTGGTTCATCGAGCTTGACATGGAGGAATACGACAGCTGGGAGGACCTGGCAGAAGATTTCTGCACCATACAAGTTCAACACGGCCACGGCACCGACCAGGGAAGATTTGCTAAGAACTGCGAAAGGGAGGAACGAGACGATACGCACGTTTGCTCAGAGATGGAGGGCCATAGCCACCCAGGTTAAACCAGCTATTCCGGAGGAGGAGTTAGTCGACCTGTTCTTGAAGACACTGCCACTCGACTACTTCGAAAAGTTAAATACGTCGGGCTGTCAAACTTTCACCCACCTCGTCAAGGTGGCAGAACGCTACGAGTGGACACTGAGAGAGAAGCGCATGTCAGAACCGCCGATCAGACGATCTTACCCAACCAGGAGAGAAAGAGAAAACGTAGGCGAGGTTGCCTTCGTACCAAACCCAAAATCGAAGAAGTTTCCGGAATCTATCCCCACCCAGGGTGGGACATCAGGATCAGCCCCGAAGAAATTCGAGGCAAGGAAGAAAGCTCGCCGAGCTTTCGCCGCTCCCTCGTCCGCTTCGAAACTGATCCTGATGTCCCACCCTGGGTGGGGATAGATTCCGGAAACTTCTTCGATTTTGGGGGGTTTGGTACGAAGGCAACCTCGCCTACGTTTCTCTTTCTCTCCTGGTTGGGTAAGATCGTCTGATCGGCGGTTCTGACATGCGCTTCTCTCTCAGTGCCCACTCGTGGCGTTCTGCCACCTTGACGAGGTGGGTGAAAGTTTGACAGCCCGACGTATTTAGCTTTCGAAGTATTCGAGTGGCAGTGTCTTCAAGAACAGGTCGACTAACTCCTCCTCCGGAATAGCTGGTTTAACCTGGGGGGCTATAGCCCTCCATCTCTGAGCAAACGTGCGTATCGTCTCGTTCCTCCCTTTCGCAGTTCTTAGCAAATCTTCCCTGGTCGGTGCCGTGGCCGTGTTGAACTTGTATTGGTGCAGAAAATCTTCTGCCAAATCCTCCCAGCTATCGTATTCCTCCATGTCCAGCTCGATGAACCAGGCCAGCGCGGCGCCTGACAAGCTCTCCTGGAAGGTGTTCATTAGGAGCGGGACGTAATCAGAATAGTGCGCCATCTTGCGCAGGTAATATCTCAGGTGAGCCCGGGGACAGCCCGTCCCGTCGTACTTCCTCACAAACTCCGGCTCCTTATACCCAGCCGGGACTTCGATTTTGGTGAATGGAGAGATCTTGTCGAACCTAGCCAGTTCGTAGCCCTGGCTGCTCAAGCACTCTTCAATTTTCGCGAGCCTCCTCGCGCCTTCTTCGGTTTGACCGGGGGCTTCTCTCTCTTCTCCCTCTCCAGGTCAATCACAGGTGGAGGGGCCTTGTAGGGTGCCTCCTTTTCAGACTCGGTGCTAGTGGTCTGGTTGGTGTCGGAGTCGGTGGATGTGGTGGGATTAGCTTCGGGTGCAGCTGGAGCCTTTCCTTGCGCGGTCATCATTGATTTCATTTCCGCCATCATGGCGGCCATCATATTGATCTGGTCTTCGAGGCCAGTCACTCTGGAAGTCAGCTCTTCAGCCATCTTTCGTGTCTTACTGCGGGTCCTCGTGACTATAGAATTTCACCTGTTTTAAAGAAAAGACAGCAAGTCAGAGGGCTGCGAACGGAATGTAAGTGCGGAAGTTTAAAACTTCTCAACACTAAGTTCATACGTGGTCAATGGGAGGAAAGACTCGATCATGAGCCTTAGCCTCATGAAAACGGTCTTTCTATTCATTGAACATGAATGAGCATACTATTGAGAAGGTGAATAACCCGTGGTAATCATTTACTTTGAGAAAACAATGATGAATGATCATATATGAAAATGTCGTGATCCTATTACAAGCAAAATCAAGGGGGGAAATTCTCTATTCTGTCCGACGGCGTTTGGAGGCTAAGGCATCCTCGCCGAATTCCAATTCATCCAAGTCCCATTCTTGTGGGTCTTCGTCTTCCTCGGCTGGCGGCGGTCCCATGTGTTCTGGCACGTACGGCTCCACTCCGGGCAGGTGCGGGACGATGTAGTCCGGTACGTATGGCTCTACGAAGGATTGCCGATATTCTTTGAACAACTTGATGTAGTCCTTGGATGCTCGGTGGATGTTCATCTCGTCATCCAGGTAATCTGGCCACTCCACGTCCTGCAGTGGGGAATTCTTCAGGGTGTGGATGATGAGGTCGATCTTGGCCTGGTAAGCTGCCTTCGCCTCTCTAGTGAGCTCGCCTCGTGGTAAGTCGAAGGCGAAGACCCCTGGACGTACTGCTGGCGGGACTTCTTGTAGCATACCAAATTGCCTTACCACCCTGATAGGATAGTAGGCGGTTCCACCTGTGCAGCCCAGTAAGGGGATCGGGTTTCCATCTACTCCTGCGATGCGGGCTTCTAGGATCCTAGGCCAGGTCAAGCGCCAGCGAAGTTGTTTCGGCTCTAGGTCTTCTAGTTTTTTCCTCCAATCCTCGAAGGACAGTTGCTTGATGGCGGACTGACATTTCAGGAAGGAACCAAGTGGGTGGATATGTTGGCTGATTTCGTAGCATCCGACGCGGAGGTTAAGGGTTTTGATGTGCGAGGTGAACCACACGTAAAGAAGACCATTGGATGCTTGGAATGAACCCCTTTGGGTGGGCTGAAAGCGGTTTAGGGAAAGGAAGGTTTCGGCCAGAATCATGTAGGAGTAATTCCAGCGGTAACAGGCTTGCTTGACAATGTGGATCATGGAAGGATCGAAAGTGGTTTGGGAGGTGGGGAACAGGACAAAAGCGAAAAAGGCAAGGATGAATACTCTAGCCGGTTTAAGACCAGCTTCGACCGGGAGGGAGGAGTAGTTGTTATATAGGAATGAGAGGGTGAACCTGCCGGAGTTGGATTTAAGGACTTTTTCGATTTCTGTGGTCTTGAGGCGCAGGAATTTGGACAGGGCTAGGGTGGAATCTTTCCCCAATACCGGCTGCACAATGTGATCGTCAAATTCCAGTCCGATGATCGCTGTATACTCTTCCAGGGTAGGCGTGATCTCTATTCCTCGAATGTTGAAAGTCACGGTCTCTGGATCCCAAAACCTTGCCAAGGCTTGAATGAGGGTGGGCTGATAGTTGACCTTGATGAGATCCACTAAGCGTCCCAGGCGTTCTTCAACATAGGCTCGGTTATCCGGGTTGAGACGACTCCACCATGCTGTCAGCTCCTTACGTGGGACTGGGATGATCTTAATATCCGACTTCCCCATCTATCATGAATATGCAAGGATGTGCTAAAATTAATTACCACGGGTTATAATGAAGATGCAATGCAAATGCACTAGCTCAATTTCATATTTTCTTTTGGTGAAATAAGGATTAAAGTGTTCCTATTTGACCAAAAGAAGTCGGTCAAAGGGTTTTAATCCAGATTTCTCCCAGAGAAATTATGCAATTGGCTAGGATCTCTCAATGATTGGAATGAAAGCCATTGCCTAAAAAAGGTTGGAAAATACGCGAATACATCTCAAAAGATCCCTAATACATTAGTTCTAAAGGGAGCGAGGAGGATGCGGAAATACAACATCCAAAAATTTAATGTGTATGAAAAATTAACTTTCTATCCTAAAGTGGCTTTCAGACCAATCATCAGGATGACGACTCGCTCATGAGATGATGTACGAGACGTACAAGATGATGTATGAGATGCATGATATACAGAAACTAAAATGAATTATAAGGTGAAAATGAGAAAGTCTTACCAACCAGACTGTTTTGAGTTTTGGTTTTAGGTATACCAACCGACCAATTCACATGCGCATGAGACAAGTGAGGAATTGACTCTAAAAAATAAAAGAAGGGACAGGGTATGGACCTAAAAGGCTCCCACTGTCTGATTCAACGAGTTTGCCCACAAGCGCAATCGAACGTCAAGTGGGAAGAATCATTAATCCAGACAGCGAGCGGGATCGAATATGGTCAACCCAGGCGCAATCAAACGCTAGAGCTTTGCATACCGATCCCTATCTAAGGCGACCTAAAAGAGTGTTTCGCGGCTTGGGTTTAGGCGCTTGTGTGTGCATGTGTCGTGATCCTCAAGGTATGCAGGGCATGCACAGCAGTTGATATCAAACAGCGCTTCTAATTTGCAAAAAATAAACAAACAATCCCAAACTCCAACCCTGCATAACATGTTAGCAATCACTCCTCCCCTTATAACTCCTATCTGCAAGAACATTTAACACTATGTTAGTGGACTTACCTCACCTTCAAGAGCGCCTGCAGAAAAGTATGTTAGAAAGCACCCAACTTTTTAATCGGCTCAAGTCCTCTAATAGGTTAAACTAAGTCCCCAGTGGAGTCGCCAGTCTGTCGCGACCCTCCCGAGATTTTCCGGAATCCCGAGGGAGCTAATGGATTGCCAGGCCCATTGGGTATTTGGGCTTGGCTCGGGCCCTCCCAGGCCCATACCAAATCGCGTCAGGAAATTTCAAATCGAGATCGACCTTGGTGTGGTCAGGTGACATGTGAATAGTGTGCATGCCATCGGAGTCGCCACCAGTCATTTATTGGAGGGTATGACTGGAAACCCTATCGAACGATTGGGAGATATCGTTCGATCCTACGAAAACCAAAGATCTAGATTCGGGGACTTTGTTACGTCGATATTGCTATCGACGCCCTTTCGGTACCTAAGTTGAGTGATTTCCTAATCTAAGGAATTCATGCAGGCGAGATTGGGTAAGGTAGGCTTTAAAGATCTAAGGGGTTCATGCAGGTGGGATTATCTATCCTATCAATCACAATCATAGAAATAAATGGGCAATCAAGAATTAATCAGGAGAAATCATATCAAAACCAGTCAAACAGGCAAGGGAGTCCTAAAAGCCTAGGAAACGCGCCAATTAGGTTCAAGGATGATTTGGGATGATTTGGGATGGTTTTGGTCAAATTGACCAGAAGGGCAGAATGGTCATTTTGAAGGTTCGGGAAGTCAGAAATGTGAAATTAGGTCAAACCAGTTGAATGTGGTTTTTCCTAATTTTCACAATTTTTAGGAGTTTTTATGATTTTTCTGAATTTTTTGTAATTTTTCTGGAATTTTTTTAGACTTTCTAAGAATTTTCTAAGGATTTTCCCTATTTTTGGACGTTTTTCGGCATTTTTTGGGATTTTTCCTATGATTTTTGGGATTTTTCCTATTATTAGAATATTTTCTATATTTTCTGGAATTTTATTTTTAATTTCTAATATTTTTCCTGATTTTTTTTAAAATTTACTAGAATTTTTTGTATTTTCTAAAAATCAATATTATCATGATTTTTTTTTATCTATTTTCCTATTTTATTTTTCCCATTATTTCTGATTTTTTTTAGATTTTTCTAAATTTTTGAAATTTTTTGTGATTTTTAGGGTTTTTTCCTATTTTTTCTAAATTTTCATATTTTTTAACAAATTTTTTTTAATTTTTCTAAAATTTCTATGATCTTTATGATTATTTTTTATTTATTATTTATTTCCTTATAATTTCCGAATTTTCTAGATTTTTATAAGATTTTTAGAATTTTTATATACTTTTTACTCTATTTTTATTTATTTTTACTATATTTTGTTGTTTATTTTTTTTATTTAATTTTTTTAATCTCTCGGACCGGGTCGGGTCAACCCGCCCGAAGGCCCGACCTAAACCCTAGGTTAAACGACGCCGCTTCAGTTTCTATTTTTTATTTTATTTGTTTTATTCTTTTTTTCTTTCTATTTGATTTTTATTTGATTATTATTTCGAATTAGGTTATACGGACCGGGTCGTATGGACCCGGCCCACTACCCGGGCCCAAGGCCCGCTAATCAAACCAAGTTAAAAAAAACGACGTAGTTTTAGGTTTTTTTTGAATTTTTTGAATTTTTCATTCTTTTTTTATTTTCCCGCTGCCCATAATCCTATGGTCCAGGATTCGCCACGTGGGCACGCCAGAACTCTCGGATCAGCGGACTAAACTTCACCGTCGGATCTGCCTTTGACCAGATCTGGGCCGTCCATCCTAATTACTAAGACTTACGGCCCAGATTGACTCCGGGATTAACTCTGACCGTCCGATCTGCTCTGTTATTAAATCTAACCTATTATACTTCCCGAGATGACGTGGCATCTGACGTGTTATGCCACATCAGTGCCACGTCGGTCTTGACCGGGTCAGCGAAAGCTGACTGGACTTCATCTTCTTCCTTACGCTGGGACAATTGACGGCCGGAAGTCTCCGGCGGCATCCGACGGTGAAGACAACTCGGATGAGCTAATTCCACCGCTAATCGACTCGCACTCGACCCCAGATCAACATATCTAAAGCCTAACCGGATTTATCGATTGAAATTCAGTAATCGAAGCAATTACAGTGAGCACCCATGGCGGCTCAATCACACGAAACAGAGCATAACTATGCGATTAAGTCGCAAGAGAACATCGCAGAAGGTTCAGGAGACTTACCTGGGGCTCTGATCGAGCTGAAGATTGCCAGATTTTTCTACCCAATTCGCACAGGATGCACTAGGGTTGAAGGCTCAATTAAGACTCACATGCGATACAACACAAGTGAAGACGGAATACGGTCAGAATTGAGAGGAGTAAAACGCACACAAAAAAGACGAGAATTACATCAAAACAGGATTCGCCATTAGAGCACCGAACTCAAGCTCGAGCTTGTGACTTACGTTTTTGGCGCCGGCGAGCTTGAAATCGATATGGGTCTCCTCCCTTCGGCTTGGGTGAGCTTCTGACGTGTCTAAAACCTGATTCGATCTCTATTGCTCCAATTCTGTGATTACAGTCCCCCTTTCCCGGCCAAAAAAAGTCCCGAACTCGAGCTCTCGTCCCCTTTTAAACTCGATTTGAGCGCTAACCTCCCCGAGATCGTCTCCTCCCAGATTCTGTTCAAATCTTCGCCAAAATTCCCCAAAATCTCTCAGAATCGCGTCCAATCTTCTCGGTTGAGATTTCCCCATTTGACTTCATTTCGCGCGACGAGGAAGAAGAAGATCGGGTTTGTTGACTTCAGACGGATTGACCGGGTCATCGGGTCGGATTCGACCCGACCCGATTGACCCGGTTGATCGAATTCGACAAAATACCCCTCAAAACGTCAAAATTAAGCAAATTAAATCGCGAAATTGGATTCTGAGCATCTAATCTATTGAAAAAATGGATTTTCACGCCAATTTCCTTAAGGATTGCATAAAATCCCCATTTTTTAATTTGACCCGAGGCCCATTTTGCAAAATCCAAAGTCTTAGGGTCCTTTTTTGCAAAAATTGTTGCCACCATTGGATTCAGAAGGTCAAAATCTAGGGGGTGACGTCGCCCTATTTTCAATTCAGTCCCTAGAAAATTTTTAATTTCATTTTTAGTGATTTCAGGGACTAATTTGAAAAATCAGAAATTGCATTTTGGCCCTTTTAGCGAAATTGGACGATTTGGAGGGCTTTTGGACTTGATATTAATTTTGAAAAATAGAGGAGGATGACACGACTCTAAAAAAGTAAATTTTGGAAAATTAAAAAGCTAAAATGGAATTTCTAGAATTATTAAATATTCTAAAAAAAAGAAATTAACAAAGAAACCCTAGATTCCAGACTTTATTTTTCGAAATTTATTCATCCAAAATGAAGGAGAATTGAATAAAAAATATTGACTATTTTTGGCAATTTTCTACTTCAAATGCTATTTTTATTAATTTTTTTTATTATTTCCTAATTTCTGAAAATATTAAAAAATGCCAAAAATAAGGAAAATTATTTTTTTCAAAATTGGTTCCCTAGGCTTGGCCAAGGTTCCAAAGTTGATTTTCAATTTCTGACTTTTTATTATTTTTTATGAATTTTTGAAAATAAAATGCAGAAAAATACTAAAAATAAGAAAATTATTTTTTGCTCAAAATTGGTTCCCTAGGCTAAGCCAAGGTCTCCAAAGTTGATTTTTCAATTTTCTCATTTTTTATGGATTTTTTAAAATTTTTGAAAATAAAAATGGTCAAAAATCAAGTGTCAACAGTTGACCGGTTCAACCTGCTGACCTGGCTTCGTCGTCTTCCTCTAGCGATCCAGATGAATGGCCGAGGCTTGCCGGCGACCATCCAAACGGCAAGACCTAAACGATCAAGCTACTTCGACCCAATCGACCCCTCATCAACTCTATACTGACATATCCAAGACCCAACGAGATCCATCGACTAAAAAGGATTAATTGAAGCTAACACGTCTCAGCTTTGACTGCTTTAATCGAGCAACCACAGACCAGAACCATTGAATTAACTGGCAGGCGAGTTACCACAGAGAGTTCACGAAGCTTACCTGGGCTCGCGATCGAGCTCTAAGTTGCCAGATTACCCTAATTGAGTCAGGACGAGATCGAGCTAGATTTGAGGTTTCAGCCGGGGTTTACGCGCAGAATCGATGTAAAATGAAGACGGGAATGTGATAAGGCGAGGAGGGAAGCAAAACGCCACACAAAACGGGCAAGAATCATGGTAGCTTAGGGAGTTGACATGGAAGCACTGAGCTGAGCTCGAGTTCAAGGACCACGTTTTTGGCGTCGGACGAACTCTGAAAATGGCACCGGTCTCTCTTCAAGACATCAGCTACCTTCCCGAATAGTTTCACAATTGTTTGCTCCCAATTGCCCCCAATTCCCCCGTCAAGTCCAACTCCTGAGCTTCCAAAAATGTGATTTTTCTCCCCCCTCTCTTTAATCTCTTCTCCTTTTAAACCCTACTCTAGCCCCGTAAATTCCCCGAGATCTCCTCACCATATCTTCAACAAAACACCCCAATCTCTCCAAACTTCTCCTGTGATCTGTACAAAAGGAATTTTTCAAAAAATGCTGCGTTGGGCGAGTATCTCGCTGAGACTTGTTCACGTGCCCGGCGACGAGTTCACGTGCAATTTGGCACGTCGTCGCCGGCCAAAACTCAGTCGACTCGCCGGAGCTCAGGCGAGTGTTAGGGCATCCTCAGGGGTTCTC
>JAGVVM010015219.1:0-19570 GCA_019149425.1 Psidium friedrichsthalianum | reverse complement strand
TTTGTGAAACCAAGCTTGCAACCTCTCGGATCGACTTGATACGGACTCACACGCTCGGATACGCGGGACACGGCGATGCAACTCAGAAAAGGAAATGCTCAGATGTTCGCTAAAATATTGCACTGGTGAACACCCAAGGACAGAGAACGTTGGGAAGCCTTTTGGAACAGTCGCGGAGCTCATGATGACCCTTTTTCCAATCAGAATCTTGAATCAAGGCGATACGCGGCATGGACCAAGGTGAAAACACATCTGCAGTGGGGCTCAGTCACGGAACAGGATGGTAGAAGCAGCAAGCTTTCGCCTTCGTCAAAGAATGGACGGTCCACAGAGTTCACGTCACGAGAAAAGAAAACTAAATTCTTACTACACGTGCCTCGGGGTCATTGATGGAGTCCAACCTTTTTTAGTTGAATTTTCCCACTCCCAATCGTGGACCTTGCTGGGCCTGAACTCCTCTTTTCTTCCTCACTATTCTTCTTTTGTCTTGGAGCTGCCTTCTCCACGGAAACCTCCAATATTGACGTGTATCTTAACGAAGGGAATCTCCACGATTTTCTCTCTCTCGTCGCTCCGGGGTATTCGAATGTTCTAGAAGGAGTGTCAATTTCTTCTCAATGTGCTCCCCTCTGCCGTTTGTGAGCATCATGCATTAATTATGAGCAAAACAACTAGGGTTTCGTTCAACCAAAAGGCTAATCTTTGGCTTATCTTTTAAAAATATCCTTACCTTTTTTTGAACATAATCAGACCTTAAGGATTTTTAAATTGGAAGTGAATAATGCAAACGTTCAAGCCCGCATCTAGGTGCATATAGCATATTACAACCATGGACTGATCAAATTCCCAAACGACATGGACTCGGTTTCGCTCGATTTTGACAAAAAGCCCATTAGCTCTCTTTTTTTTTTCTGCAAATTCGAACACCATGTCCCCTGCGTGGGCCTACCAAATTTTGATAGGTTCCGTTTAGTTCGTTACGTCCAATTTCAGGTTTTGCTTCCGACCCGGTCCAAATAAAATGCAACACATGCTAAAAATGCAAATTTCCTAAAGTCTATATGCAGTTTTTTTTTTGTAAGGACTAAATTAATTCCTTTTTTTTATGCAAATATAAATGATAAAAAAGTCAAAATTTAGGTGTCAACAGCTGCCCCTCTTTGAGTGGAGGCTCACAGAGTTTCGCTCAAAGACAAAATTGAACCCTAAATTTTGACACAAATGAAATGAAATTTTGGTGGGGTTTTTAATCCCAATTTTCTATGCAATGAAATGATGCATGATATGCAAAAAATGCAGACATTAAAAAAACGTATGTCAATGCTTCTCGCTTCCTGCAGAGCAATAGCCTTGCATACGGATCGCATATAAAAGCATCCGATTCATAAATGCATTTTAATGCTCTCAATTCCTTTGTTTACCAACTTCTAATCCACTCGAAGTAAGGTTCCAAAGTACTGAGTCGCCTGTCTGTTACCTGTAGTTTCCTACAAATGCGAAACAGCGCATGATATGATTTGAAAAAGATGCCTATAAGGCAATTGAAAGGACATGCCACCTATCCACTCGGTGAACATGAAAGGAATCATGACATCTAATCCACTCGGTGAACACGAAAGGGGTTGTGACACCTAATCCACTCGGTGAACACAAATATGAAAATCATGCCGCCTAATCCACTCGGCGAACACAAAGGTGATGCTTGAGCAAACACTAATCCACAGGATGAATATTCGAAATACTTTGTGACACCTAATCCATTGGTGAAACACGAATGAAAAATCATATCACCTGTTCCATCGGTGAACATGAATAGATGCGTGATGCCTAAGCAAACACAAAAAGATAATATCCACAGATGTGAATATTAAAAGATGCGTGCTACCTAATCCACTCGGTAAACACGAAATGAAAAACAATATCACCTGTTCCAAATTGGTGAACATAAAGAAATGCGTGCTACCTAATCCACTCGGTAAACACGAAATGAGAAACAATATCACCTGTTTCAGATGGGTGAACATAAAAAGATGCGTGCTACCTATCCACTCGGTAAACACGAAATGAGAACAATATCACCTGTTCAAATGGGTGAATATAAAAAGATACGTGCTACCTATTCCACTCGGTAAACACGTAATGAGAAACAATATCACTGTTCCAAATGGGTGAACATAAAAAGATGCGTGCTACCTAATCCACTCGGTAAACACGAAATGAGAAGCAATATCACCTTTTGTCTCTTGAAAACATCGTTTTAGCAGGTCACCAAGAGTTAGTAAAATCCTTAGATCGAACATAAAAAGAGCAGGTCCAATCATGATTTGATAAAGATCACCTATCAAGAACACCTGAGAGCCAGGTCGATCGTTGAACTGGTAAAGATAATGATCAAGAACACAAGAGCAGGGTCAATTGTGAACTGATGAATATCTCATGAGAAAGTCGATCATGAATAAGGTAAATATTCTAGATCAGATCACATATCACCTGTTTCAATGGGTGAATATGAAATGATGCGTGCTACCTAATCCACTCGGTAAACACGAAATGAGAAATAATATCACCTTTTGTCTCTTGGGACCAACATCGTTTTAGCAAGTCACCATGGGTCGATAGAATGCTTTCGAGATCACGAGAGCAGGTCGATCGTGAGTCGATAAAATTTCTCTTGGGACCACCATCGTTTTAGTGGGTCGCCGTAAGCTGAAAACGTCTCTCGAGACCACTGTCGTTTTAGCGGGTCTTCGTGAGTCGGTAAAATTTTTCTTGGAACCACTATCGTTTTAGTGGGTCGCTGTAAGCTAAGAATGTCTCTCGAAGGAGTGCGTCAAGTGAATCTCATCAACCTGAACACAAAAAGGGATGTATCACACGAATCTCATCAGTGTGAATATAAAAGGAATATGTCATGCGAATCTCATCAGAATGAACACATCAAGGTATGCTGCGTAAATCTTATCAATGCAAACACAGAAAGTGTATCATACAAATCTCATCAGTACGAACACAGAAAATGGGTGGGCCACACGAATCTTATCAGTGTGAACACTAAAAGGGGGCTGCACCTGAGATGAGACAAAGCAAGTACATAAGAGTGTGTGCCTGAGATGAGTCAAGTCAATACACAGGATGAAATGTGAACTTAGGTCAATAGAGCCACTGAAATGTACTTGAGGGATAATTAGAAAACATACCTGGTTTTTCTGGACAACGATCAAGGAATAGACAGGTTAACTGTATCACACTTGCTTATTCACATTAAAATGATCATGTGCATAAAATCAATGTAAATGCAACATATATGCCAGTAAAAACTCTTTTGCTTGCTTGCATTACAAAGCTTCACTGGGGAATTCTATCAATAAGGAAATCTGTCTAATCTTTTGACAATTTTGATCACATCGAATGAGAAATTTAGTCAGAAAGGACTTTCACTCACTCTCTTGAAAAAACTTTTTAACCCGCCTTTGATACGGGTATGTGAATCACTCAGAACTATCATCATGCTTGACAAGGGTCTGGGTATTCTCGCAATCAGTATGACTTGACCAATCTGAGAGGTCTTTTAGAAGGACCGTAATGTAAGTCTTGATCAAGGGTTTAACGAGGGGGACTCATGCGAGTCATTTGGCTTTGAATAAAACATTATCATGGTGGCATTAGGTCTACAAGTCAGAAACCTTGCAAAGATGAGATAGAAAAATCTTGCTTGCACTTCTTCAAGCAATATTTATAAGCATATAAAACCTTACATTAATTCAAGTGCCCTAATCTGAAGAGACTTCGGTAAGGGTTGTAACGTAGGCTTGGGTAGGCTTGAAATGAATGGCCTATTTATGACAAAAGGGTATATCATGAATCATGGAAATTGGTGATCATCCAGTCTTCATGTTTTTGCTCTAGAACCTTCAAATGGTCTCTTTTCTTTGAGGAATACTTTTGCACATCGACTCTGTTTTTGTCGAAGCCTCTCTCTTTTTTTTTTTTTTTGTTTTGAGAGAGATTTTTTTTTTGAGAAATTTTGCTTGACTTTCTTCTCCTTTTTTTTTTTTTGAGAAAGAGAGAGAATTTTTCTTGAAAGAGAGCTTTTCTTTTTTTTTTTTTTTTTTGGACTTTTCTCTGAACTTCCAATTGCCCCAAGTCACTTTGAATCTTATTTATCTCAACACTTTGACATGAACTCTTTGATTTTCCATATGGATGATCACCAATTTGGGTTGAAATGAATCCACCGCTCAAGTTGGGTAAGCAATGATATGGTGTGTAGGGATATAGAAAGAAAATGCTCTTCGTCATGTCTAAGGCACTTGAGCTAACACAAAATTCGCATGCAATAAATATACTCAAAGATTGATGCAAGTGAAAGCAAGAAAATTCTAACCATTTGAACTTTCTGGTAATTGCCCCAGTGTGGGGTTGTTTCTGACAGGGGTAAGAAACGAACCTTCGCTCAAAGGGGTTAAACAAAGGATAACCTGTAGTGTGTATGATAGAGGAAATAAATGCCTCTCATCATTTTGGTCGTCATACTTTTCGCGAGATAACCCTTTACCTTGTCAGCACGGAATTTTTCACTCAATTCGCATTGGAGATTAATATACATGATGTGTATGGAAATGGCTTGCCTTTCGTCATCCTGACATTCCTCATTCAACATGATCATTTTCATAGAATGGAACAGATTGCCTGATAAAACTCTTCCCCATTGAAGATTAGCAATACAGACAAAACCATGTATGAAATTTTGCAATATGTGAGCACCTTTTAAGCATGAAAAATGTAGCAATGACTTGCGTAGCTTCATGAAAAACTCATGCATATTCTTAAGAAATGAACTATGCAAGCATGTTCAAATTTGCAAGAAAACTCCAGGAATGGGGGACTGTAGATTGCCCCTACATATGGTTTAGCAAGTTTGAGAGCTTAATCCTTGGATTGGGAAAGACTCGTTCCTGACTTTTGCCCCTGCACAAGGAGAAATGTGTGTGAAATAAATCAGGTAAGGACTCGAGATGCTTTAGCTATCTGTTGGAGACAACTGTCATGTCGGTCATATGCCCCTGCAAGAAGAAAAACTGAGCATCATCTTGAAAATGGCATGAAACAAAAAAGACATACTCCCTTTCCCAAGTTTGTGTTCACTGTCATTTTGCCCCATCTGCTGTCAGAATAGACCGCATCGGGCGGCCAAAGCTTTGCAGAGATCTAGGGTTGCCTCCCAGGTATGATAAATAGCAAGAATTTGGTTTCAGGTTTTGGCAAACGTTCCATCCGACACTTGCCCCTGCAAGAAGGAAAATAAAGTGTCATTTTCAGAATTGGTGAAACTTGAATGGGATATTGCCTTTAGATTGAGCAGCCTTTGCTTCGCTTTCCATCAACTGATACGGTATGGTCGAGGTTGAAGCATGAATCAATCTTCCATTGGCCGATAACCAGATGTATAAGCTGGTACGGGATCAGCCAGGTCTTCTAGCTTAACTGTGAGCTACGGGGTCCAAAACTCATGTAGAGATTGTGCAGAGTCATTCAAGGATCGATCGAGTTGATGCATAGCTGGAGTAAGAATGTCCGTCGTTGCCCCTGAATTGATTCTGAAACATATAGTAAATGGATCAGTAGGACAACTAGGGTTAAACTGCATGCTAGCCATTTTCGAAGATTTTTCTTGAAAAGCCTTTTGTTTTTTGAAAACCTCGGGAGAAGAATTCTTGAGAAGCCCAACCCTCAGTGCTTACCATGGATGACATATTTTTCGATCGTTGGTTATCGTCATCGGGTTGGTTTGGTATGCCTCAACAAGATTCCAAAATAACAATAAAAACTTCTGTAATTTTATTGATAATGAACCAATTGAATTACATCTTATTGAAAAGAAAATGCAAATGTTTTCCTCAATGATGAGGAGCCTGACTCTAAAAATAAATACTAAAAATTGAAAATGCAGCCTAGACACCTAAAAAGCAGGAAAGATCCCACATAAGGGATTGCATAAAATGAAAGGGGTTACTGATTTGGGTCTACGCCCACTTCCTCAATGATGAGCTCCCTTGATTTCTGGTCCGGCTAATCATCCCATGTGTTCCAGGTAACACCTCGAGGAAAACGATGATGCAACGAAGGCACCTCGTTCTCGAACATGTGAGGGTACTCCAATCGCATGCTTGGGACTACCAGCATGTCCACGTTTCCATCGCAATACTTCCATGCACGAAACATGAGATTGCCAGCATCTATCATATCTTGGATCCGAAATCGTAATGTGACGCATTCCTCAAGAGAGTGGCCTTCTCGACCACAATGGAAATCGCAGAACTTGCCTAAGTCGAAATTGCGGGTGTTCTCGATCCAAGGAAAAGCTTGTTCTCGCTGAAACAATCCCTTCTTCAAGAGTATCGGCCATATGATGGACATTGCCGTGGGGAGTAAAGTAAATTCTCTTCCTATCAGCACCGGAGGTTCATCATGTGGAGTTGGCCATGTTCACCAAAGTCTTCAGCTATGTTGCATTCTTGGGGAGGAGGAGTAAGGTAGCCAGTATCGATGAAATCTTGAATGCGGCATCTCAACTGATAACAATCCTCCAAAGAATGGCCCACTTCCCCGAAGTGGAAGTCACAAGTCTTGTGGGGGTCGTAATTGATCATATCTTTGGGATTAGGGAATCTACGTTCCCTTTGGAGCAACCCACGCTTTAGCAAAATGGCCCAAATCTCAGGCACTGGCAATGGAAGTGGAGTGAATTGCTTTCCCCTCTGGACAAGCAGTTGATCCTGAGTTGCTCGACCCTGATGAGGCATGAAACAACGATTGTCGTTGTGCACCGGAGAGGTTGAATTGTCTTGGGTTGATACTCAAGAAAATGAACAACATGTGCCATGATATCAATCGTTTCATCCACTACAGCATTCCAAGTGTGCATTTTGTCTCGAAGTTCCTCAATCTTCTGTTTCATAATAACTACAATTTCAGCCTTGTTAGTCATCTTCCTTGATCAAGTAAGGTAAGAGTCTCGTTGGGATCTGTGATAAGCTACCTACAAAAGATAACAACACAAGTGAGTATGATGAATGAAAATGACGAGTCGGTCCATGACAACTCTCTAGACTCAAAAAACGGAGCAAACATGAATGAAAGATTGATTCGTGCAAATTCTGATTTCGTCGGCTTTTACGAGAAAATTCATATCAATTCTCACATTATTCGAAACAGTACCAAAATTTACGAGATGATAGTTAAGACAATGATGAACAACTTTCATTTTTTGAGATTGGGGAAATTCCTCACGGATCAGTACAGTTTAATGCTTCTTTCCAAAAATTTTCCTCAGAAAACTGATTTGTCCGGTTTTTACTTTGAGGATAAATGGGTCATCAAAAATGCGAATTGATGCCCGAAAATTTCCAGTCCACTAATTAAAAGCCCATTCTACAACTTTCATGTTTTGATTTCCCTCAAAAGAGCACGTTTTCTAGTGATAAATGGAGAAACAAAAGTGAAGTCGGGAAAATTCTCGAACCCAGACAGTTTTTCTTTCACCTTAAATTCGGTAATAAATGGAAAATGCATTGAATTGATCCGAAAATTTTTGAGGTGATGAATTAGGGTCTTGTGAATGTTTTTCATGAAGGCTTTATGGGTTAATTTGAAGCAGAAAATTCAGTACAAATTACGGAAGGCCATAAGGTCGGTCTAAACAGCAACAATTATTACCAGAAAAATTCCAACAATCCGACATAAAAATGTAAATGCAAACTAACATTCCCACCTAGAACAATGAAAAGTTAGAATGAAGACTCGCTAAACAAGACATGACATCAAACTATCTTTCTTTTCTTAGTGGCTACATGATCCATAGACGAATGGGCCTTCAACGCGCGTCGTAGTTGTGCATTCTCCTTAGCCAAAGCATCCACTCGTCTCTGGGCCTTCAATGCCTTTGCTTCACTGACTTTGATCTGGGCCTGGCGGGTATGCTGCTCTGTCACGATCGGGATCTTTGGGAGTATCTCTGCAGGAATGACGTGGTGCTGAATATAGCGATCTGTTGCGAAGTGCCTCTTCATCCTCCCAGTGGGCTCGTCTACAGGCCAGCTCAGTTTATGGTTGAAACACTTCTGCCATGCCTCAGAATGACGC
Source organism: Psidium friedrichsthalianum (assembly GCA_019149425.1). Taxonomy (NCBI): domain Eukaryota; kingdom Viridiplantae; phylum Streptophyta; class Magnoliopsida; order Myrtales; family Myrtaceae; genus Psidium; species Psidium friedrichsthalianum. Next base: position 11,428 of record JAGVVM010015219.1, on the reverse strand, counting down.
CTAAGCTCAGCTCTGTAGTTCTCTCCTTTCTCAAACCAGACCCGAAATTCATTGGGCCCAAGCGGAGGTGGAATGTCCTGTAGAACCCGAAACTGACGTGCTACTCGCAGAGGCTGATAACTGGTCGCTCCATAGATGCCCATCAAAGGTACGGGCTTCTGATCTCCATGGTAAAGTCGAGCCTCAGTGACTCGGAACCATACGGCTTGCCAAAGGAAAATCTCAGGGTTTGGATCCTTGAACAAATTGACCCATTGTGTATAGTGCAAACTTTTAGTTTGATCTTGTATTTCTTTAAACCTCAAAATGGGATTATCAGTCATGCCCATTTCAAATACAGTCAAATTTTCCCCGAATTGAGAAAGGTGTGAGAAAAACCAGATTTGTAAAAGTTCAATTGGGCCTCGAAAAGTCTTGTCTTTTTTTCTTTGAAACGTGTTAATGAAATGAAAGTTTCAGCTAGAATAGTGTTTATAAAACAAACTCCACCACATATTTGTTTAACTGTCCAAGCTATCACAGGATCGATAGCATTCTGACGGAATGGAAAAATGATAAGTCCAAAAAAGGCTAGAATAAAGATCCTAGATCTGACGTGGTCGGAGTTTTTTTCAAAACATTCAATGAGGAAAGATAATGGGCATGCTTGACAATTACCTTTTAGGACTTTTTCAACTTCTTTTTTACTTAGCTTTAAAAATTCAGCAAGCACTACCATAGGATCAACTTGAATGGGCGGTTCAATTATATCAATCTCAACTGACTTTCCAATGGCAAAACCGTATTCTTCCAAAGTAGGTGTGAGCTCGAACTTACCTAACACGAAGGTGGTCGTCTCAGGGCACCAGAAATGAGCAAGTGCATGCATGATTCCACTCTGAACATCAATATCAAGGATCGGCAACATGAATCCAATGTGCTTGAGCGCATACTGCTGGCCATCCGGCTTCAACTGTCCCCATAGCTTCTTGAGCTCTAACTTTGGAGTTTGCACAAAACTGATATCGTTGCGACCCATTCGTATATAGATCACGTGCCAAATGACTCAACCTAAATCATGGACCGACCCAAAATAGAGTAAGGAAAACTGAGATAAAGTTCAAGAAATTACCACCCTTAGGAAGAGAATGTCAATCACAAAGACATGCACATGAATTGTGGATTCAATTTTAGTTCCTTTAGCAAAGTGAAATGACGGACGGAACGACATGTCGCAGCCTCGCGCACGTTCATCATAACTAGTCGCTGCCTCGCACACATAGTCATGACTAGTCGGGTCCAATCACTTCGGCTTGGTTCGGTCGACAAGGATAACGCCCATGCATCGTAGCCTCACGTGCATGAGAACGACCCTTGAGCCATTTTTTGGAGAAGTTCGGGATCCAAGTGGGATAACCTTTAGCGAAGCCTTACCACCAAGGTTAAAGAACCACTTAAATACCATCCTAAAACTATTGGTGTAACCCGGGTTCGGTCACAAGTCGAATGTGGTGTAGTGCAATTATACTAAAGGCATGCACAACATTTCAAACCAATCAGCGCTCCAATAATTCAAAGAATAAAAATCAAATTCCCTTTTCACCAAACCTGCAAAACAAAGGATTAGCCACAGACTTCTCCCCTTATAACTCCCATTCTGCAAGACCATTTAACACCTAAGGATTAGAATTCAACCAAGATTGCCAAACCAAGTGAATTTTTTTTCATGAAATTTTTCCGGCCTAAGTCCTCCTTAAATTTTTTTGAAAAATTCAAGCTGATCCCCAGCGGAGTCGCCAAGCTGTCGCGACCTAAAAATCGGATTTTTCAATTTTAGGTTAATGGATTACTAGATTAATTAAGTGAATTAACTAACCTAGTTCGAGCTCTCCCAAGCTCTACCAAATCGCAACTTAGGTTCAATATTTAAAATGCAAAGATTTTAATAGGAGTCGCCACTAATCATTTTGGTAGGTTGATTAGATACCTAAATAAAGTAGTGGGAGAAATATTTATTCCTACGAACCAGAGATCAATGAGTTCGGGGACTTGGTTACGCTAACATTTCTATCAACGCCCTTTCGGTACCTTTTCTTTTCATGAAAAAAAGTTTTATTAGGCAGGTTTGATTAAATCTTAACCTAAGTTACTAACAAAGGTTATCAGACAGGAGCTCAAACAATTAGCAAGGAGCATGCGCCAAACAATCTTCTCTCTTTTTGGTTTTCATTTTTAAAAAAAAAAAAAACCATATGCAATGCATGAAATTATCCTAAGATGCCATGACTTGAATTGAATGCAAGACTACCTTAAGCATGCATATGAGGTTAAATTAAACCACATGACTACCCTAATGACATGCAATTAAATTAAACTAAGGTACAATGTTATGCTATGGTTTAATTAAATCAACTACATTGTATCCGAATTAATTAAAAGACTTAAACATGGAATTCTATATGTGATGCAAATCTAACATGCAATTTCAAAAATGACATGGTAAAGATGACATGTAATGCATGATAACAATTTTTTATGATTTTCGGATTTAAGGAAGACCAAAAATAAAACACCTCAAAAAAGTGGTTATTTTGAACTAGATTATGCATGAAATCTATCCTAATCCTATCCTATCTAGAGTAGACTATTTTAAACATGCAAACTTACCTAAACATGCAAATTCTATTTTAAAATGCAATGTTTACCTAAATGGAAAATTATCTAGAAAACCCTACTCTAAGAACTAAATATGCTGCCTACCTAGAGTGATATGCAAATCTATTTTGAAAGGAAAATTATCTGCATGTAGAATATTTTAGATTTTGAAGCATGCAGATAAAGATATGCAAGATAACGATCCAATCCAAATCAATTCACATATGGAAAACCAAAATAACCAACTTGAGGATTTCGCAATTTCTTTCGAATTAAGTTTCGATCTAAAGCCTGATAGATCGACCCTCAAAATTCGAAATGCCCGCTATGGAAATAATTCTATCTAAAGCCTGATAGATAGACTTATTTCCATGTATGCGGTTGCGGATTAGGAAATCTTCCCAATCGATCACATCTTGAAATCTTTTGGGCATCTTCGAGTATCTTCAGATTTTTTCTGAGATTACAAAAATTCAAAATATTCACAAAACTCCAAAGAAACTCCAAATATTTTCAAGATAATGATCATCTTTAGATTTACTTGAAAATCAAGAACGAGATATCAAATATCCAGAGATATACCACAAATCCGAAAATAATGCTCAAGATATGATTTGAATTTGACACATGGAAATTATCCTCAAGATTAGCTAAAATTTCAAATTTCCATGATTATTTTTTTCCTCCAAATTTCATCCTACTTTTCATTCAAGTGCATTCCTTGTGAAATTTCAACTAGATTTGATACATCCCAAGAATCTTCAAATTTTCAAAAATCTTTGAAATCATCTTATAATGATGAGGAAATTGAAATTTCGAAATAAGTGCACTTGGTAATCTTTGGAAACCTTGGGATTAATTAATTCCATAAAATCATGAAATTTTATTTATCTCAATGATAATCGTGCATATCTTCAAATTAATCGGATTTGTGGTATATCTCTGGATATTTGATATAGCTTGATTTTCAAGTAAATCTAAACCTGATCATTATCTTGAAAAGATGTCATGCATGATTCTTTGGAATATTTGGATTTTGGGGAGTTCAATTCAGAATATTTTTGAAAAAATCTAAAGATACTCAAGATGCCCAAAAGATTTCGAGATGTGATTGATTAGGAAATTTCCTAATCCGCAACCGCATACATGGAAATAAGTCTATCTATTAGGCTTTAGATAGAATTATTTCCATAGCGGGTATTTCGAATTTTTAGGGTCGATCTATCAGGCTTTAGATCGAAACTTAATTCGAAAGAAATTGCGAAATCCTCAAGTTGGTTATTTGTTTTCTATATGTGAATTGATTTGGATTGGATCGTTGTCTTGCATATCTTTATCTGCATGCTTCAAAATCCTAAAATATTCTACATGCAGATAATTTTCCTTTCAAAATAGATTTGCATATCACTCTAGGTAGACAGCATATTTAGTTCTTAGAGTAGGGTTTTCTAGATAATTTTCCATTTAGATAAACATTGCATTTTAAAATAGAATTTGCATGTTTAGGTAAGTTTGCATGTTTAAAATAGTCTACTCTAGATAGGATAGGATTAGGATAGGTTTCATGCATAATCTAGTTCAAAATAACCACTTTTTTGAGGTGTTTTATTTTTGGTCTTCCTTAAATCCGAAAATCATAAAAAATTGTTATCATGCATTACATGTCATCTTTACCATGTCATTTTTGAAATTGCATGTTAGATTTGCATCACATATAGAATTCCATGTTTAAGTCTTTTAATTAATTGGATACAATGTAGTTGATTTAATAAAACCATAGCATAACATTGTACCTTAGTTTAATTTAATTGCATGTCATTAGGGTAGTCATGTGGTTTAATTTAACCTCATATGCATGCTTAAGGTAGTCTTGCATTCAATTCAAGTCATGGCATCTTAGGATAATTTCATGCATTGCATATGGTTTATTTTTTTTTTTAAAAATGAAAACCAAAAAGAGAGAAGATTGTTTGGCGCATGCTCCTTGCTAATTGTTTGAGCTCCTGTCTGATAACCTTTGTTAGTAACTTAGGTTAAGATTTAATCAAACCTGCCTAATAAAACTTTTTTCATGAAAAGAAAAGGTACCGAAAGGGCGTTGATAGAAATGTTAGCGTAACCAAGTCCCCGAACTCATTGATCTCTGGTTCGTAGGAATAAAGTATTTCTCCCATACTTTATTTAGGTATCTAATCAACCTACCCAAAATGATTAGTGGCGACTCCAAGTTAAAAATCTTTGCATATTAAATATTGAACCTAAGTTGCGATTTGGTAGAGCTTGGGAGAGCTTGAACTAGGCTAGTTAATTTAATTAATTAATCTAGTAATCCATTAACCTAAAAATTGAAAAATCCGATTTTTAGGTCGCGACAGCTTGGCGACTCCGCTGGGGACGAGCTTGAATTTTTCAAAAAAATTTAAGGAGGACTTAGGCCGGAAAAATTTCATGAAAAAAAAAAAACATTCACTTGGTTTGGCAATCTTGGTTGAATTCTAATCCTTAGGTGTTAAATGGTCTTGCAGAATGGGAGTTATAAGGGGAGAAGTCTGTGGCTAATCCTTTGTTTTGCAGGTTTGGTGAAAAGAGAATTTGATTTTTAATTCTTTGAATTATTGGAGCGCTGATTGGTTTGAAATGTTGTGCATGCCTTTAGTATAATTGCACTACACCACATTCGACTTGTGACCGAACCCGGGTCGCACCAATAGTTTTAGGATGGTATTTAAGTGGTTCTTTAACCTTGGCGGTAAGGCTTCGCTAAAGGTTATCCCACTTGGATCCCGAACTTATCCAAAAAATGGCTCAAGGGTCGTTCTCATGCACGTGAGGCTACGATGCATGGGCGTTATCCTTGTCGACCGAACTAAGCCGAAGTGATTGGACCCGACTAGTCATGACTATGTGTGCGAGGCAGCGACTAGTTATGATGAACGTGCGCAAGGCTGCGACATGTCGTTCCGTCCGTCATTTCACTTTGCTAAAGGAAACTAAAATTGAATCCACAATTCATGTGCATGTCTTTGTGATTGACATTCTCTTCCTAAGGGTGGTAATTTCTTGAACTTTATCTCAGTTTTCCTTACTCTATTTTGGGTCGGTCCATGATTTAGGTTGAGTGTTTGGCACGCGATCTATATACGAATGGGTCGCAACGATATCAGTTTTGTGCAAACTCCAAAGTTAGAGCTCAAGAAGCTATGGGGACAGTTGAAGCCGGATGGCCAACAGTATGCGCTCAAGCACATTGGATTCATGTTGCCGATCCTTGATATTGATGTTCAGAGTGGAATCATGCATGCACTTGCTCATTTCTGGTGCCCTGAGACGACCACCTTCGTGTTAGGTAAGTTCGAGCTCGCACCTACTTTGGAAGAATACGGTTTTGCCATTGGAAAGTCTGTAGAGATTGATATAATTGAACCGCTTGTTCAAGTTGATCCTATGGTAGTGCTTGCTGAATTTTTAAAGCTAAGTAAAAAGAAGTTGAAAAAGTCCTAAAAGGTAATTGTCAAGCATGCCCATTATCTTTCCTCATTGAATGTTTTGAAAAGAACTCCGACCACGTCAGATCTAGGATCTTTATTCTAGCCTTTTTTGGACTTGTCATTTTTCCATTCCGTCAGAATGCTATCGATCCTGTGATAGCTTGGACAGTTAAACAAATATGTGGTGGAGTTTGTTTTATAAACACTATTCTAGCTGAAACTTTCATTTCATTGACACGTTTTAAAGAAAAAAAAGACAAGACTTTTCGAGCCCCAATTGAACTTTTACAAATCTGGTTTTTCTCACACCTTTCTCAATTCGGGGAAAATTTGACTGTATTTGAAATGGGCATGACTGATAATCCCATTTTGAGGTTTAAAGAAATACAAGATCAAACTAAAAGTTTGCACTATACACAATGGGTCAATTTGTTCAAGGATCCAAACCCTGAGATTTTCCTTTGGCAAGCCGTATGGTTCCGAGTCACTGAGGCTCGACTTTACCATGGAGATCAGAAGCCCGTACCTTTGATGGGCATCTATGGAGCGACTAGTTATCAGCCTCTACGAGTAGCACGTCAGTTTCGGGTTCTACAGGACATTCCACCTCCGCTTGGGCCCAATGAATTTCGGGTCTGGTTTGAGAAAGGAGAGAACTACAGAGCTGAGCTTAGGCGTCATTCTGAGGCATGGCAGAAGTGTTTCAACCATAAACTGAGCTGGCCTGTAGACGAGCCCACTGGGAGGATGAAGAGGCACTTCGCAACAGATCGCTATATTCAGCACCACGTCATTCCTGCAGAGATACTCCCAAAGATCCCGATCGTGACAGAGCAGCATACCCGCCAGGCCCAGATCAAAGTCAGTGAAGCAAAGGCATTGAAGGCCCAGAGACGAGTGGATGCTTTGGCTAAGGAGAATGCACAACTACGACGCGCGTTGAAGGCCCATTCGTCTATGGATCATGTAGCCACTAAGAAAAGAAAGATAGTTTGATGTCATGTCTTGTTTAGCGAGTCTTCATTCTAACTTTTCATTGTTCTAGGTGGGAATGTTAGTTTGCATTTACATTTTTATGTCGGATTGTTGGAATTTTTCTGGTAATAATTGTTGCTGTTTAGACCGACCTTATGGCCTTCCGTAATTTGTACTGAATTTTCTGCTTCAAATTAACCCATAAAGCCTTCATGAAAAACATTCACAAGACCCTAATTCATCACCTCAAAAATTTTCGGATCAATTCAATGCATTTTCCATTTATTACCGAATTTAAGGTGAAAGAAAAACTGTCTGGGTTCGAGAATTTTCCCGACTTCACTTTTGTTTCTCCATTTATCACTAGAAAACGTGCTCTTTTGAGGGAAATCAAAACATGAAAGTTGTAGAATGGGCTTTTAATTAGTGGACTGGAAATTTTCGGGCATCAATTCGCATTTTTGATGACCCATTTATCCTCAAAGTAAAAACCGGACAAATCAGTTTTCTGAGGAAAATTTTTGGAAAGAAGCATTAAACTGTACTGATCCGTGAGGAATTTCCCCAATCTCAAAAAATGAAAGTTGTTCATCATTGTCTTAACTATCATCTCGTAAATTTTGGTACTGTTTCGAATAATGTGAGAATTGATATGAATTTTCTCGTAAAAGCCGACGAAATCAGAATTTGCACGAATCAATCTTTCATTCATGTTTGCTCGTTTTTTGAGTCTAGAGAGTTGTCATGGACCGACTCGTCATTTTTATTCATCATACTCACTTTTGTTGTTTCTTTTGTAGGTAGCTTATCACAGATCCCCAACGAGACTCTTACCTTACTTGATCAAGAAAGATGACTAACAAAGCTGAAATTGTAGTTATTATGAAACAGAAGATTGAGGAACTTCGAGACAAAATGCACACTTGGAATGCTGTAGTGGATGAAACGATTGATATCATGGCACATGTTGTTCATTTTCTTGAGTATCAACCCAAGACAATTCAACCTCTTCGGTGCACAACGACAATTGTTGTTTCATGCCTCATCAGGGTCAAGCAACTCAGGATCAACTGCTTGTCCAGAGGGGAAAGCAATTCGCTCCACTTCCATTGCCAGTGCCTGAGATTTGGGCCATTTTGCTAAAGCGTGGGTTGCTCCAAAGGGAACGTAGATTCCCTAATCCCAAAGATATGGCCAATTACGACCCCCACAAGACTTGTGACTTCCACTTCGGGAAGTGGGCCATTCCTTGGAGGATTGTTATCAGTTGAGATGCCGCATTCAAGATTTCATCGATACTGGCTACCTTACTCCTCCTCCCCAAGAATGCAACATAGCTGAAGACTTTGGTAAAAATGGCCAACTCCGCATGATGAACCTCCGATGCTGATAGGAAGAGAATTTACTTTACTCCCCACGGCAATGTCCATCATATGGCCGATACTCTTGAAGAAGGGATTGTTTCAGCAAGAACAAGCTTTTCCTTGGATAGAGAACACCCGCAATTTCGACTTAGGCAAGTTCTGCGATTTCCATTGTGGTCGAGAAGGCCACTCTCTTGAGGAATGCGTCACATTACGATTTCGGATCCAAGATATGATAGATGCTGGCAATCTCATGTTTCGTGCATGGAAGTATTGCGATGGAAATGTGGACATGCTGGTAGTCCCAAGCATGCGATTGGAGTACCCTCACATGTTCGAGAACGAGGTGCCTTCGTTACATCATCCTTTTCCTCGAGGTGTTACCTGGAACACATGGGATGATTAGCCGGACCAGAAATCAAGGGAGCTCATCATTGAGGAAGTGGGCGTAGACCCAAATCAGTAACCCCTTTCATTTTATGCAATCCCTTATGTGGGATCTTTCCTGCTTTTTAGGTGTCTAGGCTGCATTTTCAATTTTTAGTATTTATTTTTAGAGTCAGGCTCCTCATCATTGAGGAAAACATTTGCATTTTCTTTTCAATAAGATGTAATTCAATTGGTTCATTATCAATAAAATTACAGAAGTTTTTATTGTTATTTTGGAATCTTGTTGAGGCATACCAACCCAACCCGATGACGATAACCAACGATCGAAAAATATGTCATCCATGGTAAGCACTGAGGGTTGGGCTTCTCAAGAATTCTTCTCCCGAGGTTTTCAAAAAAAAAAGGCTTTTCAAGAAAAATCTTTGAAAATGGCTAGCATGCAGTTTAACCCTAGTTGTCCTACTGATCCATTTACTATATGTTTCAGAATCAATTCAGGGGCAACGACGGACATTCTTACTCCAGCTATGCATCAACTCGATCGATCCTTGAATGACTCTGCACAATCTCTACATGAGTTTTGGACCCCGTAGCTCACAGTTAAGCTAGAAGACCTGGCTGATCCTTTACCAGCTTATACATTAGGTTATCGGCCAATGGAAGATTGATTCACACTTCAACCTCGACCATACCGTATCAGTTGATGGAAAGCGAAAAAAGGCTGCTCAATCTAAAGGCAATATCCCATTCAAGTTTCACCAATTCTGAAAATGACACTTTATTTCCTTCTTGCAGGGGCAAGTGTCGGATGGAATGTTTGTCAAAACCTGAAATCAAATTCTTGCTATTTATCATACCTGGGAGGCAACCCTAGATCTCTGCAAAGCTTTGGCCGCCCAATGCGGTCTACTCTGACAGCAGATGGGGCAAAATGACAGTGAACACAAACTTGGGAAAGGGAGTATGTCTTTTTTGTTTCATGCCATTTTCAAGATAATGCTCAGTTTTTCTTCTTACAGGGGCATATGACCGACGTGACAGTTGTCTCCAACAGATACCTAAAGCATCTCAAGTCCTTACCTGATTTATTTCACACACATTTCTCCTTGTGCAGGGGCAAAAGTCAGGAACAGTCTTTCCCAATCTAAGGATTAAGCTCTCAAACTTGCTAAATCCATTTGCATATGCAGGGGCAATCTACAATCCCCCATTCCTGAAGTTTTCTTGCAAATTTAAACATGCTTGCATAGTTCATTTCTTAACAATATGCATGATTTTTTCATGAAGCTACGCAAGTTATTGCTACATTTTTCATGCTTAAAAGGTGCTCACATATTGCAAAATTTCATACATGGTTTTGTCTGTATTGCTAATCTTCAATGGGGAAGAGTTTTAATTAGGCAATCTGTTCCATTCTATGAAAATGATCATGTTGAATGAGGAAAGGCAGGATGACGAAAGGCAAGCCATTTCCATACACATCATGTATATTAATCTCCACTGCAAATTGAGTGAAAAATTCCATGCTGACAAGGTGAAGGGTTATCTCGCGAAAAGTATGATGACCAAAATGATGAGAGGCATTTATTTCCTCTATCATACACACTACAGGTTATCCTTTGTTTAACCCCTTTGAGCGAAGGTTCGTTTCTTACCCCTGTCAGAAACAACCCCACACTGGGGCAATTACTAGAAAGTTCAAATGGTTAGAATTTTCTTGCTTTCACTTGCATCAATCTTCGAGTATATTTATTGCATGCAAATTTTGTGTTAGCTCAAGTGCCTTAGACATGACGAAGAGCATTTTCTTTCATATCTCTACACACCATACTCATTGCTTACCCAACTTGAGCGGTGGATTCATTTCAACCCAAATTGGTGATCATCCATATGGAAAATCAAAGAGTTCATGTCAAAGTGTTGAGATAACTAAAGTTCAAAGCAACTTCGGGCAATTGGAAGTTCAGGGAAGAGTCCAAAAAAGGGGGTGTGAAAAAAGAAAAGACTCCATCAAGAGAAGCTCTCTTTTAAGAAATATTCTCTCTCTTTCTCAAGAAAAAAAAAAGGGAAGAGAGTCAAGCAAAATTTCTCAAAAAAAAAAAAAAACTCTCTCAGAACAAAAAAAAAAGAGAGGCTTCGACAAAAACAGAGTCGATGTGCAAAGTATTCTCAAAGAAAAGAGACCATTTGAAGGTTCTAGAGCAAAAACATGAAGACCGGATGATCACCATTTCCATGATTCATGATATACCCTTTGTCATAAATAGGCCATTCATTTCAAGCCTACCAATCCTACGTTACAACCCTTACCGAAGTCTTCTTCAGATTAGGGCACTTGAATTAATGTAAGGTTTTATATGCTTATAAATATTGCTTGAAGAAGTGCAAGCAAGATTTTTCTATCTCATCTTTGCAAGGTTTCTGACTTGTAGACCTAATGCCACCATGATAATGTTTTATTCAAAGCCAAATGACTCACATGAGTCCCCCTCGTTAAACCTTTGATCAAGACTTACATTACGGGTCCTTTCTTAAAAGACCTCTCAGATTAGTAGTGATCATACTGATTGCGAGAAT